>CAJNJA010015093.1:0-11910 GCA_905231915.1 Symbiodinium necroappetens | reverse complement strand
TAGGTTAAGTCTTGTTAAGATGTCTTGGGTTAGGTTCGATTCCAGTACTTCATGTTGTATACCAAGACTGGAGTTGGCAACGTTGTGGCCAATACTAATCAATGTAGTCCGCTGCTTCCCGGTGTCCAGCCGTTGGTTCGGACTTCAACTCTAAACCCCTAGCCCTAAGGTCCTAACTGGAAACACTTGGAGTCACAAAGACGGAGACAAACTTCGGCGAGAAGCTGCGCTTGGCTCTAGAAACCTGGCTGCCTGCTGGAGGCTGCGCCGGTCGCGGAAGCTCTCCCAGTTGCCGGGGGGGGGGCAGGGGCAGCTGGTGAAGCGGAGGCACGCAGGACAGTTTCGGTATCAAAATGTGGTATTGAGATAGGCAGGAATTTTCACAGGCGTTTGTTCGGCCTGCAAGAATGAAGGGTTCCTGTTTTGGCTTTCTAATCTAACATAATCCATTCCAAGCCTGGCCTAAGCAAGCATAACCTATTCTAATCTATCCCAAGTTAATCCAGTGCAACTGAAGTTTTTCTAAGTGAGTATCATCCAGCCTAACCCAATCTAATCACAATATCTCCCGCCTGAGCCTAATCCTGCATAATCTAATCTAACAAAACCTTTATCTAACCCAGTCCAACCTAATCTACAGGGAGCCAGCTAGACAACATAACTTGACCCACAACATAACTTGACCCAACTTAACCTAGCCTACAACAACCTCGGCTAACATAGCGTAGTATCTCGCCGGATGCGGAAGCCCCCGGAGCGGCGGGGGAGGGGAGAGGCAGCTTAGCCAAGCCGAGGCAGACGAAGGGCTGATCAGAAGGAACCCCTGTAGCAGCATAGATGTAACGATTTAAGTTTCAGGATTTCATTTTCTTGTTTTTTTAACCTAACCTACGCTGTGTCCGTGGGCATCTAGTAACTTTGCTTCCACATACTGGCTGTGCCGGCTGCGCAGGCTCCCGAAGCGGCGGTGGGCGCAGGGCCACCTGGCGGAGCGCAGGCATGCGCAGAGCAGCTTTTGCTAAATGTTTGGTACGGAGATCAACGGAAATCCCCACGGGCACGGGTTTAGCGAGTTTCAGGTACTGGGTTTTCTCTTGGCCTTGGAATTCGACCTGCTCCAGACGAATCTAATGTGACCGTCCAGTCCGAGATTAGGTTGGGTCGGTTTGGGTCGCCTTAGATGAGGTAGCCTTGCTCGGAGCTACAGGCAGCACCGAACGCGGAAGCTCCCGCGAACGCGGGGAGAGCGGCAGCTGCCGAATGGGAGGCGCGCACAACAGCTTCTGCACAACATATGGTATGAAGACCCATGAAGACTGGCCGTAGTTTTACCGTATTCTTAACCAAAGCAAATTAAATTTCACAACACATAACCTATTTCTGAACATGAGGACTCCGAGATCGTGGACTGGGCCCGGGGGCTCGGCTTCCACCAGGTGGAGATGGCCCCCTCCGGTTTGGCCACCTGCACAGTATGTGCTTGGTCGGGACGGTACGACAAACGGAAAAGCGTATGTGTGACGTGCCTGCAATAGTTCAAATAGCGAGAACATTTACACCCTTGCGAGCCCGTCTGGAAACAGTATTTGGGAAGGACATAAACATCGGATTGTGCATCTCGCTCAGGTGACAAAAAAAGCAGATCGCCATGTACAATCCGCTGTCGGAGAGATTCGAAAGAGCGCGTTACAGGCTCGGGAGAGAACGTTCAAGCTTGTCCGTGTTTGGTGGGCGGCGGCAGCCTGAGGCCGGGTCCGTCTGGGCAGGGTCAGGGCTAGAGGTTCCGCTAGAGGTGGGTTAGCTGAGGTTGTGGCCGATGATAATCAATGTATTCCCGTGAGTATCAAGCCCATCTCCCTTGCAAAAGATTACGCAATAGGGCGTAACCAAAACCCCTAGCCCCAAACCCGAAGCCGCAGACACCAACAATCATACTCAGAATATCAGAATAAGAATAGTAAGAAGAAGAATAATAATAAGAATTATCATAGCAATCACATTGGTTAGATTGGGTTAGGTTGGGTTAGGTTATGTTAGGTTAGGTTGGATTAGATTAGATTAGGTTGAATTTTCGGTAGGTTTTTTTAGATTGGATTAGATTGGGTTGGGTTAGGTTTAGGTTAGTTTAGATCACGCCCACATAGGTTAGGTTAGATCAGGTTGAATTAGGTTAGGTTAGCTTAAGTTAGTTTAGATTAATTTAGATTGATTTAGATTAAGTCAAGTTAAGTTATCTTAGATTATGTCCGGTTCTATTACTTATAATTGTATATTAATTCAGATCAGGTCTGATTAGTTTAGGTTGCGCCGTTATCGTTTAGGCTAGGTTAGGTTGGGTTAGTATAGGTTGGGTTGGATTGGGTTCTGTTAGGTTAGGTTAGGTTGAGTCATGTTAAGTTGTCTTAGGTTCGGTTCGGTTCGGCCAAGGGTGGAGTTGGCGACGTTGCGGCCAATAGTAATCAATCTAGTCCTCTGACTAATAAAACCCGCCTCCCTTGACAGAGAATACGCCTGAGGACCTCACCCTGAACCCTACCCCTGGACCCGAACAGACCCCAAACCCTGGAACCCTAAAACCTAGAAATGTCGGGTTTTTTGGATTAAGCTAAACCTTGAGCCGTAGACGCTAAGCCAACCCCACTAGACACCCGAACACCGCTCGGACGAAACCTGAACCGCGATGCCAAACGCAGGAACGGAGCAAGTGTGCTTGCGCGTGTCTGGTTGGCGGCGGCACGCTAAGGCCGGGTGTTATCTGGATAGGGAGGGGGGGGGGGCTAGAGGTGGGTTAGCTGAGGTTGTGGCCAATGATAATCAATGTATATAGTCCCGTGAGTATCAAAGCCCATCTCCCTTGAAAAAGATTACGCACTAGGGCGTAACCAAAAACCGTAGCCCCAAACCCGAAGCCGCAGACACCAACAATCATACTCAGAATAAGAATAGTAAGAAGAATAATAAGAATTATCATAGCAATCATATTGGTTAGGTTAGGTTAGGTTGGGTTAGGTCAGGTTAGGTTGGATTAGATTAGATTAGGTTGAACTTTCGGTAGGTTTCTTAGATTGGATTAGATTGGGTTGGGCTAAGTTCGTTTAGATCACGCCCACATAGGTTAGGTTAGATTAGGTTGAATTAGGTCAGGTTAGCTTAAGTTAGTTTAGGTCAGTTTAGATTGATTTGGATTAGGTTAGGTCAAGTCAAGTTCTCTTAGATTTTGTTCGGATCTATTACTTAACTGTATATTAATTCAGATCAGGTTAGATTAATTTAGGTTACGCCAGTATCATTTAGGCTAGGTTAGGTTGGGTTAGTATAGGTTGGGTTGGGTTGGGTTATGTTAGGTTAGGTTAGGTTGTGTCATATTAAGTTGTCTTAGGTTCGGTTCGGTTCGGCCAAGGGTGGAGTTGGCGTCGTTGTGGCCAATAGTAATCAATCTAATCCCCTGATTAATAAAACCCGCCTCCCTTGACAGAGAATAGGCCTGAGGGCCTCACCCTGAACCGAAGCCCCAGACCCCAAA
Source organism: Symbiodinium necroappetens (assembly GCA_905231915.1). Lineage (NCBI taxonomy): Eukaryota > Dinophyceae > Suessiales > Symbiodiniaceae > Symbiodinium > Symbiodinium necroappetens. The sequence goes on along the minus strand of CAJNJA010015093.1, from coordinate 8,387 downwards.
CCCTGGAGCCCTAAACCCTGGAAATGTTGAGCCGTAGATGCGAAGCCAACCCCACTAGACACCCGAACACCGCTCGGACGAAACCTGAACCGCGATGCCAAACGCAGGAACGGAGCAAGTGTGGTTGCGCGCGTCTGGTTGGCGGCGGCACGCTAAGGCCGGGTGTTATCTGGATAGGGAGGGGGGGCTAGAGGTGGGTTAACTGAGGTTGTGCCCAAAGGTAATCCGTGTAGTCCCATGAGTATCAAAGCCCATCTCCCTTGAAAAATATCTCACATCGGGCCTAACCAAAAACCCTAGCCCAGAACCCCAGGCCCCAGACCCCAAACCCGAGACCTTGCAAACGCTAAAACCCTAACCCTAAAACCTAAACCCTATCAGGGAACTGACGATTGTGGTCCGAAGTTATTCTTCCTCAGCGGTTTAATTTCCCACGACCCTACTTTGACCTTGAAAACTGACTCTTTTAAGCATTAATATCTATATATATATATACATATGTGTCTAGGTACAAAACCCACATATGGTATCTAGTGCCCTGATGATTAAAGCCTGCCTCCCTTGACGGAAAATACGCATGAGGGCTTGACCCTAAACCCTTACCCCAGACCTGCCTCCCTTGACGGACAATACGCATGAGGGCTTGACCCTACCTAACCCAGACCCCAAGCCCCAGACCCCAAACCCCGGAACCCTAAACCCTAGACCCGTAAGTTTGTCGGGGGTAAGGTAGACCCTGAGCCGTAGCACTAGACACCTGAAAGCCACCCGAACGAAACCTTCACCGCGATGCCAGACGCAGGAACGGAGCAAGTGTGATGAGTCAACCCATGCAACCCAGTCGGCCCCAAGCCAAGGTTCCGATCACACCCTGCCTGACCTATGCAACTCCATGCCTGAGTTTGACCCCGTCAGCCGACATCGGATTGAGTTTTAGAACCTAATCTAAAACATATCGAAAAAGATCAGGGAGACCTCGCTGCCATGCCCAAAACAGTGACATGGGAGCGCATCGAAGAGCCGCGCGTCTTGCGAATCGTTTTATCCGAGGCGACAGAGCCAGAGATCAAGCAAAAGTTATCAGACTGGATCCACGGCGCCGGCAAGTCTGGCCGAGTTACCAAAGTGACTGCTGCGGGCGATGATTGCAAAGCTTGGGGGTTATGCACTTGCCTGCAAGGCTGCAAATACAGATGGCGTTGGGATTTGCATGCTCAGGGCGAGGGCGAGGGTGCAGACTGTATTTGGTTTGGTCACGGCGAGCATCCGGCTCAAGACGAGGCTGCTGTTCGCAAGCAAAAGAGAGAGGAGGTCGCCCAAGCTGTGGCGCATATGCCGCCGCTCCAAGCTCACGCCCACCTCTTGCACCAACCAGCCTTGTCTGTCGATGATAGACCCTCCAAGAAGGCAGCTCTGTTTTTTTTTGCTTGGCTTTCTTTTGGTATGGTCGTTATTTGTTAGATTAGATGAGGCTGGGTTCCACCAGGTGGATTTTCCTGTGTGGTAAGAGTAGTTGTGGTTAGATTGGATTCAGATCCGGGTTTCGGATTCGTTTAGGCTAGGTTCGGTCGCCCTGAGGAGGTGAAGCAGGCTCGGCGGTTTTTTTGGATAAACAGCCTCCGAAGCGGAAGCTTTGTGGCGACTTGATCGATGCGTGGAAGACACATGTGGAGGACCGCACTCCTGTCAGAGTTATTACCGGGCATCGGTAGTTCGTTCAGCGGAACCAACAGCGTGGCGCTGGCTTCGGCTGGATTTCTGTTAAATTAGCTGAGGTTGGGTTGCTGTAGGTTGGGGTTAGGGCTGTTGGGGGCGGATTGGTCCACTGGGGTGATATCCGGATAGTGCTAAGACGAGGTTAGGTTAGATCGCATTCAGATTCGGGTCTCTGATTGGTTACAGTCCGGTTCGGTTGGCGAGATCCGTATCTGCCCAATATACTATAATATAACTAAACCTAAATCTCACCTAAGCTATTTTAATCTGACCGCACCACACCTAGCCTAAGCTGTGCTGACCTAATCTGATGCATTTTGACCCAACCTAACGTAATCAGGACAGGTCTGAGCCAACCTACCCTGACCTGTCTTGATTTGCGCTAACCTAGCCTCTACCACTACTTGAGCAGTTGAGGCTCGGTTAGGTCGGGTTAGTTGGTTTGATGTGATATTTGATCAGGCTGGTTTCGTTGCTCTTGGACTGCCTTAAATAAAATCAACTACTATGGATTAAGGCTGAGTTAGCTCAGATCGGGGCAGGTCAGAGTACGCCGGCTCAGATGAGGTTGGGTTAAGCTAGGTCAGGGGTGGATTAGGGTAGGTTAGGGCCGGTTGCATTAGTTTATAATTGGTTGGAGCAAGGTAGCTTGGGTTATTTTGGATACATGTGGCTGTTACATGTAGGGTTTCCTGGGTTGGGGTTAGCTTAGGCTTGAATTACACAACCTCACCTAATCTGCTGCGTTGGGGCCCCGGGTTGGCTTGACTAGGCCGGGTTAGGTTGGGTCGGGTTATCTGATAGGTTTGTTCAGATTTGAAGGTCCTGAACCCTCAGGTACCCCAGGATTTATACAATACTAATGTGGTTGCGTTGGGTTGTCATTGGATTACTTTAGGTTACGTTAGACAGGGTTGACTTTGCTTTCGTCTCCCTGTCAAGGAACAGTCTCGCTTGGAGAAAGAGCCGTTTCAGCTGGCTTACACACCAGTTCAACTGATCAACGATCAGCTTGTGTTGGCATCCTTACCGGACGATGGCATTCAAGATGTGAAGCTCGAAGGTGTTTGCCTCCTTACAAGCAAGCACATGATAGAGGAGGCGCGGCGGATCTGCAAAGGAGGTCGTTTGAGAAGTGGACTCACTTTAGTGAGTGCCTGGACGTACAAAATTGGCTGCTCCGGTCACTTGCCGTATACATACACCATGCTTTGAGTTGCCTCTTTGTCCGAACTTTCTTTGAAGGTTCCACTCCGTCTGCAAATAAGGTTGGGGCTACGGTGCGCTAGCCCTTACTCAAAAGCATCTCGGGCCCGATGGCATGCCGGCGACGCAGCCGGTCGTCGTATCATTGGCGGTCGGACCAAAGAAAGGAGGACCGTGCGGTGATAGCCTGCGCCTTTTCCACGTTCCTCGCGGTCATGGCTCGTCACAACGTCGACCTCCTGGCTCGCTTGCGGTTTATCTTGATGGATGGAACGGCGGCCGGCCGTCTGGCGGCTGAGAAGGCTCGTCCAGCGGACACAACACACTATCCAGCCACAGTATTCGGTCAGATCTAATAAAACGGAATGATGCGTAGCCCCACCTCGCCCAAGCTGGACCTAACCTTACTGACTCGACCGAAGCATACCCAACCTAGACTCACAAACCTAACCTAACCTAACCTAACCTAAGCTAACCTAACCTAAACCAATCTCGCCCTGATGCATTCTGCGCCGACAGATATTCCCTATGCTGACGCACCGTTTGGACTTGCAGCACGTCGTGACGAACGTCAGAAACTTGCCAGTTCGAGTCGCAGGGTCCAAGGAGAACAAGCTCTATGCAGTGAGTCAGATTCAATGGTCCTCTTCGCTGCCGACCGCCATGCTTTTTCATCATCACTGGCTCTGTGTTTTCCTGGAGTTGGCGCAGAAGAAAGCATATGATTTGATTCACTATTTGCAGAAAGAGGTGCTCTTTATGGTTGACAATGTGTGGACTTCGTCCTGATGCGGAGGAATTCATGCCAGCGTGCCGGGCCACGGCCCGCACACGGCTCAACAAACACCCGAAAGGTTCAATCGTACATTGAAGCAGTCGTTGCCCGCCTCGTACCATCTTTATGGCCTTCAGGAGATTACTGCTCGTGTCGAGTCAGGGCTGCGGGCCATAGCCATCGAGAATGGCTTTGTGCGCGAGAGTGACGAATCTCTCCTTTTCCAGCCTGCAGATCCGAGAGTTCCTCCAAAGGCACTCATCAGGGCCGACTGGCTTCAAGAACCGCGCGACGAGGAGGGCAATCAACCCAAACTTCCTCCGGTTTGGCGATTCGTGGAGTTTTTGCCAGAAAATTTCATGGCGTCAGCAGTGTCGGGGGCTGTCCAGGATTGGCGTGTCCAGCGGATTTATACATATCCAATTCAGCAGCCAGGTCTACGAATCGATCAAGAATCACACGAAAAGCTGCATCGTCTCATCGCAGCACGAACACCCGCTGCGTTTATGCAAGCCGCGAAGGACCTGGATTTGGTCAAGCAGATGGAGCTGGATGAAATGGTTTCTGTTGCGCGTGTGCGCGCCCTCCTCAAGGAGCTGGCCATGACAATGGTGCTGCAGCATTCCTGGCATGGGCACACTCTGTTGTGCACGTGCGCCTCGGTCTACACGAGACTACGTTTCATCAGGGCGGGAGGCGGGGTTTCCTCGGCAAGGCAAGTTTGGGTTGGGTTCGGTTATAAATCAAGTCTGTTTTCGGCTACTTAGACCAGAGACCAGTGGCAACATAACCCGACCCAGTTCAATCCAACCTAACCTAATCTTGTCAAGCTTACCCGAACCTTACCTAGTCTGGTTGTTAGGCTAGGTTAGGTTAGGTGCAGGTCAGGCTTCGGGTTGGGGGTCGGTTCATGTTAGTTCGGGGGACTGTTGGTTCTTTTTTTCATGGTCAAATCGAGATCGGTTCGGTTCAGGTTGGATCAGTTTAGTTTGGGTCAGGTTAGGTTAGGTTGCGTTGGGTTAGGTTGGGTTGAGGGCAGGGTTTGGCTGTGTCGCTTTACGTCAGGTCGGGGGCCGGGTCAGGCTAGGTTCGTCTAGGTGGTTGTCTGGATCGGGTTAGACCAGGTTAGGTCACGTTGAGGGGGCTGGGGTTGGATCAGATTCGGCGAGGTTAGGTTGGGTTTGCCTGGGCCGGCTAGATTAGGGTAGTTTAGGTTAGGTTAGGTTGGGTCGCGTTCGGCCACAGGGCTTTCTGTCTACGCCAAACTGGGTTAGGTTGAGTTCGGCGGGGGGTTGGACGGGGTTAGGTTGGGTGGTTTCATGAGATTAGATTAGCTCAGTGTTAGATAAGGTTAGATCAGGTTGGCGCGAACAATGAAAAAAATCAGGTTAGGCTAGGTTGCGTTCGGTTAGATTAGATTAGTGGAGGTGGGCTGGAGAAGGTTACCTGGGGTGAGATTGTTTTGGATCAGACTATCTTACGCTGGATTGGTGTGGGTTTGGGCGAGTTCGGGTAAAGCCAGGCGAGATTACATTAGTCTAGGTAGATTCAATAAGGTTAGGTTAGGATTGATTGGGTTGATTAGGATAGATTAGGTGAGGTTGGGTTAGGTCGTGTGAATTTCGGTCTTGTTTTTGGCCTCACACCTTCTCTTGTTGTAAAGACGTAACATCACGGAAAGCCACCCTAACATGTGCTGAGTCCGTCCCAAGGTGTAGCCTTCTGTCGGGATGGCGTTTGTGCTCACATTTTGTTGACACGATGGATGGAGGGAGATGCTTCGATCAAGTTGGCGTCGGTGTCCGAATATTGCGCCAAGCATGCCATCCCGACCGTGGACGGAGCTGAGGCGGCGCTGCGGGCCAGACTGTTGCCTCAAGGTCCTTTGGTGCGCCGTTTGCCTACGAGGTCGGCCTGGACTACGCTAGCAGCACTTGTCCAGCAAGCCAAAGCACGTGCTCAGAAGAGGAGGGAACGGGCCGGTCAGACCAAACGAAAGCTGGCTGAGTTTTGGCACAGTCCCAATGCTCGAGGGCCAGAGGCTGCAGCGGCCGCAGATGCGGCCGAGAGGGCGGAGCAGACAAGGCGCACGGCCCTGACGCGTGCAGTCGCTCGCGTGCAAAGCCCGGCTTTCGCAGTCCAAATGGATGGCATCTCTGACCTCTCTTCTATGGCGATGACTTTGCAGGAGGCGCAGGAGTCGCGTGCAGATGACCGTGCGCCTGCTCCTCAACGACACGAACACACAGCAGGCCATCAGGCTCATGGCGAAGCAGCTTTTGGAGCGGTGGGAATCTGCGGGCGTCCAATCGGCATATGTAGTTTATTTTGATATCTTCAGGTTTTTCATTGGCATCTTCTGGTCTCCTGTGATCTGGCCCTCCTCACTGTTTGGGGTCTACGCCGGCTTAATGGGGTTGACGGGGTTGATGGATCACGTTTAGGGTTTCGGCGTCGACGTCACAAGTCGTGATATATGCTGCATTTCTTTTTGGTTCGTGCGCCATATGTTTTTTTCTCCGAGGGTCGTCAACTCGGACGCCTCGCCGCTCGCAGCAGAAGCGACCATCGCCGACGTCGTAGATGGAGATCCTTGCTGTGGCTATCGCTAGCACCTGCCGAGCTGATTGGGTTACCAATTCGCAATCCGGACTTGCCCACATCTCTGTTGGGGTACAAAGATAAAGGTTGTAGTCGACTTGTGGACTGCGTTGGTCTATGTAGGCTCTGTCATGCCAAGACTCGCAGCGATTCAAGCCAGACGATGTGGGAGCGTTCGGATGTTTGCGGTCGTTTCACGTTTTGGCCAAATCATGCCGATGTGGCTTCGTGATTTACGTGCGCAGGAGCCTGAGCTGGGTTCGCAAATGACACGGGCGGAAGACATTAGGTCAGGTTTTGAGTTGGGTTCGACTCCGTTAGGTTTCCTTCAGGCTAGGATATGGTGGGGTTTGAGGTGGGTGGCTTACAGGGGTGTTACAGGAAGATCCAAGTCGTCCAGGTCCGGTTTTCAGATCCCCTCTACCACGGCATGCGGTATACCATCGTCCGGAAGGACTATCGAAAACGCCATCGTCGGGACCCTAACGCGACCTGCCCTGACGCAGCTCATTCCTGCCCAACTCACTGGACCTGATGTAATCCAACAGCGCCAAACCCAGGGTAGGTTGATGTATCTTGGGTTAGGTCATAAGTTTGATTGGGTTGAAAATCGGCTGGTTCGGGCTTCAGGGTTTCTAACGAGGTAGAAGTGAGACTGGATTGGATTTACACTAGACTGGATTAACCCAACCTAACCTCGCGGAACCTGACTTGATACCATCCCTGAACAGTCCCCCCAACCTGACCTAACCTCATCTAACCCTGACCTAATCTAATCTCATGAAACCACCCAACCTAACCCCGTCCAACCCCGAGCTGAAGCCAACCTAGGCCAGTATGGCGTAGACAGCAAGCCCTGTGGCCGAACCCGACCTAACCTAACCTAATCTAAACTACCCTGACCTAGCCGACCCAGGCTAACCCAACCTAACCTCGTCGAACCTGTCCCGATACTGTGCCTCTACAGCCCCCCCAACCTGACCTAACCTCACTTGAAACCACCTAACCTAACAACGTTGAACCCCGAACCGAACCCAACCTAACCCAGCCCTGTGTCGTGCAGGTAGAGGGCGCGTCGCTGCACTGCTGCCGCGCTGGATGGGTTGGTTCAGGCTCCAAAGACTTCTACTAGGGATGAGATGGGATGCAGCGGGATAAAATATGTATATAGACATTATACATATATATATATGTATATGTTATAGACATGTATATATATATATATATGCTTCGCGGCTATACCTTTTCCCTGGACGACCAGACTTTTTTAATGATGCTAGGTCAATGCTAGGTTAGGTTAGGATAGGTGGATGGCCGAGGCTAGAATTTGGGGTTTCGGGTTAGGGTTTGGGTTTAGGGTCGACGGCTGAAGGCCGAGGGACGAGTTTTGCATAAACCCAATCTGATTCCAACCCTCAGCTCCCGTGAAAACTGACCTAACCCAACCTGGCCAAACCCAAGCTCGCCCCGAGTTTTGCCCAAACCCAATCTGATCCCAACCACGAGCTCCAGCGAAACCCAATCTAACCTAGCCCGACCTGGCCAAACCCAAGGTCGCCCAAGTAAGGCCACCCAACGAACCCAACCCCTGATGCAAACTCGCTCGATCGAGTCTGGCCGAACCCTCCCAGAGCATATCTGAACGCAACCCGACCTGATGTTACCGTGCCTTACCCAACCTATCCTTCCCAGACAGAAGTCTGCAGCCAACAGCAACTGGCCTCGGCCTTCAGCCGTTTACCCTAAACCCTATAACCCTGAACCCCAAATTCTAGCCTCGTCTGCAAGTGAGGTCTGGCCATCTTCCGGAGCGAACTTCGCAGACGACTGCGTGAAAAAACAAGCTTTGGGTTGCTTCTGCTACGGAGTCGCGGGTGTTTGGTGTTTGTCGCAGTTCCGTTGGTGACTGATGCTTCTGTTTTTGGTGACGCTGTGCCAGACTGTTTGGTCACCATGACAAACAAAGTGGTGACAGCAGTAGATCTTTTGGTGCTGTCAGACTGGGTTTTGGTGACCTGTGCGGTCTGTTTTGGTGACTGATTTTTTTTTTTACCCCTTGCTAGGCCTAAATTTCGGGAGTAGCAACTGC
>CAJNJA010015092.1:0-11910 GCA_905231915.1 Symbiodinium necroappetens | reverse complement strand
GAACTTCTTCAGGAATATGCAAGGACCGGAAGCCGACCGGTTCTCCTTAAGGCCATCCTTACTTCACCCGTCACCTCAGGTCTTCCAGCTGATGTACAATCACTCCTCCTCGAGGACTTTGACCCTGAGGGCGGAGAGCAATACTTGAAGCAGTTGCCCCTCACAAGGCGGAAGCGCCGAGCGCTTATGGCATCCCAGAATTGGGTTGTGAATCTCTTTGTGGGCTCGGATGTGCAAAAGAATGACCCCTTCCAGACCATCCCCTTATCCGGCAAGGTGGTGTTGAACATTGACCTTGAACAGTCTCGTTTGTGGGATGTGAACAAGAGGGGTGGCGTCTACCGACTTCTACTATGGGCCGCCGCTTCAGGGAGGATCTCGGATGTTCTGGGATCTCCTCCGCACAAAACTTGGCCTACTTCTTGGGCACCTATGCGGGGGCCTGAGGCGCACTATCTACGGACGGAAACCCGGCCCTTTGGCGTCGAAGACCTGACGGCATTCCAGAGACAGAAGGTTGATGGGGACACGGCTCTCGTCGCCAAGCAACTGCTGATTTGGTTGGTGGCTCAGATGAATGGAAAGCGAGATGTTGGGTTTCTGATGGATTTCCCTGCGGATGTCGAGTACCTTAGAAAGGGTGTCACCTGCGATGCTTCTGTATGGAACACGGAGATGTGGAAGAACTTCAGCTCTATTTCTGGGATCAAGACGGTTTCTTTCTACATGGGCACCTACGGTCATCGAGCTGATCGACCTACCACCTTGGCCACCACGTACCCTTCGTTGAACCAGATTGAGCACAAGGAAACTTGCCGCATACAGCGAATGCCTTCCTCGTTACTGGGTGTTCAAGAAATGAGAGCATGGTCCAGACCCTTCAAGGAAATGGTGGCCGAGGCTGTCGTTGACTATCATGCAGGACGTTGGTGTGATGAGGAAGAGATGGTGAAGGCAGGCGCGAAGCTGCATAAACTCACCAAGGAGCAGCGAGAAGCTTGGCATCGTCACCTCTTGAACGATCACCAGCCTTATCGGGCGGATTGTTCTGTATGCATCAATGCTCAGGCTACCGGCTACCAACACCGCCGGCGAGTTCATCCCACCATGTACACCATGGCGTTGGACTTGGCGGGACCGTTTCGGCAGAAAGGGAGGGATATGGACCACGATGACTACAAGTACATCATGGTGGCGGCTTACCGGTGCCCCAAGGAGTATATGAACGAGAAGGCTTTGCAAGAACTGGATATGGACCTCTATGTCCCAGATGACCCGGCAGGTCCAGAAGGTGATGATCCGATGGAGGTGGTTGGAGAATGTCTGCGTGGAGGCGATCCTTCCGACCCAGAGAGTGAGGAGGAAGCAGTGGAAAAGGAACCTTTGGGTCCTGAAACCTTGGAGGATGCGGTTGAAGCTTTGGCTCATCCAGAGGAATGGGCTACTATCTACGTGACCCGCCCCCTTCGTGGAAGGACAACACAATATGTACTACAAGCTGCTAAAGAAATCCACTTGCAACTCACTCAATCCGGCTTGCATGTTGGCGTGATCCACACTGACCGGGCCCGAGAGTTCAAGTCAAAAGCGTTCAAGACTTGGACTGTTGATTGCAAACTTCGGCATACCAAAACAGCCGGAGGAGATCCAGCTGGGAACAGTTCAGCAGAGCTTGGGATTAAGTGGGCGAAGAGCAGAGTTCGTTCCTTGTTGACCGCTTCCTCGGCACCCGCGCGTGATTGGCCAATGGCGATTCAACATGCCTCTTCAGCTTTGTGGTCAAAGGTTTTTCCAGATAGCCCTTGGACTTCCGGGCCGGCTACTTTCTTTGGGAACGAGGTCTGGTTCAGAGCAAAAACCTACAAGGGGAAGAAGGAGAAGAAGCATGAAGCGGCAGGTGCCCGATGGAAACGAGGTTGGTATAGAGGCCCCGCCTTGGATGTGAAAAGGGGCCACCTGATTGCCAGGGAGGATGGAGGCCTTACAGTCGCGAAAGGGATCAGGAGTGACATCACGGACCCTGGGATAGAGCTTAAGGGAGTCCCCTCACCTGTTGTTGCAGACACCCTCATCGAGGAACCCGGGACAGCTGGTGAAACACCAACCAAGGAGGAGCTGAAGAATGAGGTTGAATTCCTTGCCCGCAAGTACTTAGAGGAGGAGAACTTTGAAATCGCGAAGGGCGTGGAGCTTTTCAGTTTTCTTGAGCGACTGGGTGATACCGATAAGCGGATTGGGAAGAAAACAACTATATCTTCCTGGTACACGGGGGCCTTCGTCCATGGAGGAGTGGCAGGTGTGAGGTCGAACTTAAAGGACTTTCCCCAGACCACCAAGTACCTCACTCAATTTGCTCGATTCCACTGTGGAGAGATTCAGTTCACTGCCTTGGGTTTAGCTAAGAATGCTCAGCTTGGCCTACACCGTGATGTACATAATTATGGAGGATCGCAGAACTACGTGTTACCTCTTCAGGACTTCGAGAATGGATCTCTTTGGGTCCAGAACGATGATGTTGGAGATGACGATGAAGTACGCAAGGTCCTTCCGAATGGGAAGGAAATCAAAGGCCAAAGTATTGTTATGTCGAGAGGTGTTCCGGTGTCTTTCTCACCTCGAGTGTGGCATGAAGTTCAACCTTGGAAGGGAGAACGGCTTGTTCTTCTTCTATTTACTCCCAGGGCGACTAAGCTTACGGCTGAAGGTGTGGAGTTACTCAAGGAGGCCGGCTTCAATGTGGATCCGAATGCCCTCCTGGACAACGAGGAGAAGTTTGATGGGAATGAGCCTCACGTCAAGGCTATTAGGGTGAATCAAGGATCTGGGAAACAGGAAGCGCTCACCTTTGAGGAGATTGACGAGGAGGAGTTCATGGATGCAAGTCAACGGGTTCCTACCTCATCGACTACAACCTCGGATGAATTCTTTGTCCGGAAAGCAGAGGTGCAGTACACTAAAGGGATTGAGGATCTATTGTCCGACCTGAGGGAGAGTGGCAAGCCCTTGGAAGTGACCCACAACGTCTCCTTGAATGAGGTCAAAAGAAATTTGGCTGCTTGGAAATCCTCAGCATTGAAGGAGTACCAAAACTTGAAGGATGTGAAGAAGGCCTTCTCCGTGCGAAGACGAAGCGAACTTCCTCCCAACTGCCGCATAGTTCCGTGTAAAGGTGTTTACACGGTGAAGCCGGATAAGAGTCCGGAAGGATTCAGGCGGAAGACCCGATTTGTCGCATGCGGCAACCATGTTCCTGAGGAGGAGACTGCGTTTGACCTCTTCGCGGCCGGGGTGGACGCGACTTCACTTCGTTCCCTATTAGCGGTGCACGCCAGAAAACCATGGAGGATTGGCACTACAGATGTAAGGCAGGCCTTCGTGCTTGCCAAGTGGCTGGGACAACCTGTGGCTCTGGAACCACCATCTATCGCCTACGAGTTGGGGCTCGCCTCACCGGGCGACCTTTGGTATGTCGAGCAGGCCATTTACGGCCTGAGGGAGTCCCCTGCCCTTTGGTCTCGATTCCGAGATGAACAGTTAGAGTTGGCCCGATGGACCGCTGAGATTGGTGGCGAGGCGAAGAAGATGCGACTACAACAGTTGGTCTCCGACAACCAGATATGGAGGATCACCTCCGAGGAGGAGGGAAGCGATACCTATGGGTATATCGTCGTTTATATCGACGACCTCCTCATTTTTTCCCAGGAGGAGGCAATGCACGGCTTCTTTGGATGGGTTTCAACCAAGTGGGAGGTGGATGCCTTGGACATCTTGGACTTTGACCACCCTATACGCTTCCTTGGAATGGAGATTCACCGACTTCCAGGAGGAGTGGAACTTTCACAAGAGGGCTTTATCAACGAGATCTTGCGATCTTACAAGCACCAAGGAACGAGGTCTCAGTCACAAGGGCCCAGGGAAACCTTGCTCTTGAGCGACGAGGAAGAACGAGCCCTCATCGACTCTGAGCCCTCCAATGTGGACCCAAAGTCGCCAGCGGTCAAAGAGGCTCAACGACGCGTTGGAGAGCTACTCTGGTTGATGGGGCGAACACGCCCTGACCTACAACACACCGTCTCGATTATGGCGGCGAGACTCACCAGATGCCCGGAGACAGTCCACAAGTTGGGTGTCCGACTTCTCGATTATTTGAACGAGACCAAGTACTACCGTCTGGTTCTATCACAGGAATCAGATGATACCTACGAGGAGATCGATGTCTTTACCGACTCATCATTTGCTCCGAGCGGTGGAAAGTCGCAAGGCGCAGCTGCAGTCTTCCTGGGCAGATGTCCCTTGGTGTGGCGTGCCGGCAGACAGGCGCTTGTCACTTTATCCACGGCAGAGTCGGAGCTCCTTGAAGCTGTGGAAGGAGCAGTGATTGGATTATCAACAAGGGGCCTCCTTTCAGAGCTCTTTGGCAAAGAACTGCCGATCAACATATGGGTGGACAATAGTGCGGCTATTGCACTCCTAACTACATCCTCCGGAAGTTGGAGGACGAGACACCTGAGATTGCGCAGTAACTGGGTCCGGGAGATGTCGAACCGGAAGGAGCTCTCCATCAAGTATGTCCCAGGAGAACTCCAACGAGCAGATCTGGGTACCAAACCATTTACCAGAGAAAGACTCCGACAGCTTGTGGGACTATGGAACATAGCAGACCGAAGGCCTGCAGAGGCGAGAACTATGAGGATGGAACGAGATGGTTCACCATGGTTGCAACGGCTGCTACTTCTATGTCAAGTGTGTGGTACAGCGGCCCAGAAACAGGATATCCAGACAGAAGTTCCATGGGACCTCTATATGGCGGTGATCATCCTTGGCTTGGCAGTTATTGCTTTATGGGAGGGAGCTAAACACTGCTTCCACCGGGGAGAGAGCAAAGTCAAAGCTCTACGAATTGCAGCCTCGCAAAGTTCATCAAGGAGACTGACGAAGGCTGAGTTGAAGGAGCTGCAAAGGTTACTTTCTCTGGAACCCAGGGACATGACTGCTGAGCAAGCCTTGAGGATGTGCGACCTCAGGGAGAAGTTTGATGAAACAATGCCGGCCGGAACGTCACCATTGCCTCGCTATCCCCTTGGAGGAGAAGATTTACCACCACCACCAGAGGAACAGGCTTCGTCATCGACAACCCCACCTTCATTTGGGAGGAATAAGCAGCCTCGACCCAAGGAGACCAGGGATCAGTCTACCCAAGCAGATTATCAACCGGCTTTTACGAAGACGGCATCGGTGCCTCCACCAAACAGGGAAGTTATTTCAGGGCCCTTTTACCAGGTTCCAGGACGCGATCATCTACACGTCTTTAGAGAATGCTGGGGTCTGCGACACGCAGGCAATGTTCAGAGGGTTTCCTGGTGCCGGTGCTGCATAGAGAATGGTGGCAATCGGATTTACTGATCTGTCATATGCTGCAGCCCTGCCGGTAGCATCAAGGAGGAGTGAAAAATCCTCTCTCCACATGTGTGCAGTTAAGCTCTTGAGTGCGTCGGTGCCACAGTGCCGTATGTAAAGATGTGCAGCACAGAACCGGTCGTGACGCGTTTGTCTCAAGATCAATCTGAGATAGCTCAAGGCGAGCGCAAGCTTTAACAGTTGGCAGAAAGTCCAATATGGGCTTTACAGCAGAACCTTCACAGCGAAGCCTAACAACGTGGCATGTGCTGTAGCGCAAAAAGTTAGAGCATCTCTCGATGATGGCCGTTGGCGCAGTTTCTGCATAAGACCTGGCCCAATTCGTTACAAGCAGTGATCTACAAGATCTTTAGCATTATAGCGTCAACCACTAAACCCTAAACATCCCTAAACCCTAAACCTCCAACCCCCAAAACCTCCCTAAAGCTTAAACACCCCCTAAACGTCCCTAGACCCTAGAGGCTGATCATCCCCTAACCCCTAAACCCCTAAACCCCTAAATCCCTAACCCCTAGACCCCTAAATCCCTAAACCCCTAAACCCTTAAACACCCCTAAACCCCTAAGCCCCCAAAACCCCTAACCCCTAAGCCTCCACACCCCAAAGCCCTGCCCCTGTCTTGCCACCGGGTCTCTCCGGCGCCTCCGACCCGGCGCAGTCCACCGAGCAGTTTGCCTTAATGTAGGGGCCTTAACAATTAGAATAGGGTTTTGGGGCATATTCTACCATAATCATACTAATTAGAATAGAGTTTTGGGGCATATTCTACCACAATCATAATAAGGATTCCCCCAAAATAGTATGAAATAGGGTTTTGGGGCATATTCTACCAGAATCATACTAAGGATCCCCCCAAAAATAGTATTGGCAATTAGTATAAAATAGGGTTTTGGGGCATATTCTACCAGAATCATACTAAGGATCCCCCCCAAAAATAGTATTGGCAATTATTTAGGCCCCTATAGTACATTGCAAAAGTCAGCTCAAGGGGTTCTTAGGGTTTAGGGGTTTAGGGTTTCAGACTGGTTTAGGGATTGGCAAAGTTAGGGGTTTAGGCCTTTAGGGCATAGAAATTTCGGGGTTTAGCGGTTAATCATTTCGGTGCTTAGGGTTTAGTAATTTGGGGGGTATAGGGTTTACGGGTTTAGGTTTTGCAAGCTGTCCTGTATCAGGTCCTGCATTCTCGTTACGGGCTGCAAGGCCTCGATTAAAGGTGCCTTGGCTAAGCTTGTGCTGTGAGCAAAAGCAAGCCCTCACAGACAGGCTAGGGTTTAGGACTCCATTTTATGGTTTTGGTACTGTAAGGGCCTTAACCATTAGAATAGGGTTTAGGGGTATTTTATACTATGACTATAATATAAGGAACCCCCCCAATAGTATTGGTAATTATTTAGGCCCCTATATTATTCGCTTTCCCACCCGGATTTCCAAGCTGAAACATGTCGTAAGTCACGTCATCCTCACCCCTCGAACGCTCGAACGAAACCCTGAACCACCAATAACCAATATAGGGGCGGGAAATAAGTAGAATAGGGTTTCGGGCTATGCTATTATACTAGACTATAACCGTAATAAGGAACCCCGAAAAAAGGATTGCTAATTGTCCTCTCACCCCGACTTTGAAGTGCAACCATTCGACAACGAAAACACAATGCTCCACAGCATTTGGGCACCGGACTGTGCAAAGCCCGGTCGACATAAATTCCACGGTCTTGTTGCTGTCGTCGCAGCAGCGGTGACGGTAGATCTCCTCACACCGGGCGGTATGGTTGATGATATAAAACCTGCATTACCCGTATTTAGGAATATACCAGAATTCCCATAGTTTAGGGTCCTGAAGGTAATGCAGGATTTATATCATCAACCGTAGAGTTAATGATTGAATGGCAGCTGAACATGGAAGTGGCTTCAAGGATTTGGGGGTTGGGCCATCACGTTGTATCTGAGGTCTAACGTTCCTCCTTGATCCGCTTGGTGGTCCCTTCTGAAGGCGGTGGTCCCGTTGGTGGTCCGGTCGGTGTGAACCGTTCGGTGCGGTCCGGTCGGTGTTCCGGTCAGCGCTCGTTGGTCGGGTGGTCGAGGCTGGTTCGGTGGGAAGTCTGGTTAAACCCTAAGCCCCTAAACCCTAAACCCCTAAACCCTAAACCCTAAACCCCTAAACCCTAAACCCCTAAACCCCTAAGCGCTAAACCCCATTCCATGGTGCGGTAGGCAGCTGCGTCCGTGGTCTCAGCGACTGTGAATATAGGCACTTAGGGGCCGAGTACCTTATTTAATTAGCCCAAACAAGGTTTAACCTTTTGATTTATAATAGGGTTATATAAGCCCCCGAAGGTTAAAAGGTTACCTGCTCAGCCCCTAAGAACAAGTGTATGGGCATGGACAGTGAATGGGTCAACACATCGATGCAAGTGACTCCTTCGTTCGATTGGAAGCCGTGGCAAGGAGAAGTAGAAGGATTGGCGACATACTGCTGATGGACAAAATTCTGCATGACCCAAGTATAGTATATCACCATAAATCCCATAGTTTAGGTATATAAGGTCATGCAGGATTTTGTCCATCAACCGTAGTTCAGAAACTCAGGGCTCGAGCCTGGGGTGTCGGGTCTACGAATGTTCAAACGATGGTGAGTGCTATTTCGACCAGCTCCGCCACGACCAGCCCCACCAGCAAGACGACGACAGGCGACTTCTGGTGCCGGAACCACCAAAACCCTAAACCCTAAACCCTAAACCCTAAACAACCCTAAACCCTAAACCCCTAAACCCTAAACTGACAGCACGTTGCAGGTTCGGACAGCCCTCGAGCCTCGAGCCCGGTCCTTTCCAACTGTGACGATAAGGATTACCGTATATAGTGGTACTAACATTGGCTATCATGAGTATTGAAATAATACCAATAACCGTGAGGAAAACTTGAATGCCGCCAGGGTTTGGGAAGGCACGTGAAGGCATGGAGCCTGCCATTTGGGGTCCAAAGGGCCGTTCAAGTCGTTTAAGAGAGAACCCAGACAGTATCCAGACATCATTGTCGCAAGATCCTTATGTTAAAAGCAGGGGCCTTGATAACTAGAATAGGGTTTGGGGGGTAGATTTGACTTATGATTGTAGCCGGACCAGAAGAGATATACAACTGTTAACTACTCCGACCCGTGTACTAACCCTAAACCCCTAAATTGTACTATCTTTCAAGGCCCTCCTGCTGCAGGTCACCCTCGCACAGGCAGGAGAACTTCTTCGTGATCAGGTCCCAGGTGGAGTTGGACCTCAAGAACAAAAAAACTTAAGCCCGAAAAGCCCTGGGCATCTGTATGTTCGCTAAACCTAAGCCCTAAGTTTAACACCTAAACTCTCTCTCTCTCTCTCTGTACACAAACTTTCTATACCCCAACAATCCAATATACTCCCCGCAAAGCATATATATATATATACCACTACTACTATCCTATAGCCGAACACGCAATCATTTGGAGTTCGGGGTGCTCTTAAAGTCTTCCAAGCCCAACGGTCCAACCATTCTTCACAAACAGAGCAGAGTATAGCGGGAGGTACGGTTGATGATATAAATCCTGCATTACCCATAATAAGGAATATACCATAATTCCCATAGTTTAGGGTCCTTAAGGTAATGCAGGATTTAGATCATCAGCAGTATAGTACAATGATTTGAGGGTGGCCTCCTCAACATGAATTGCCCCTGGGGTAAAGTATTCTGATTCAGTCACTAAGTAGCCTGGCATGTAAGACGAGGCTCCCCATTGTCACCTCAATAGCAAGGGCATGCTCTTCCTGTGTTAGCCAGTGTTAATGCCTGAACCCCCAAACAAAAAAAGTGGAAAAGGGTACCGCTGGGAAACCTAGTCTACCTTAACCTTACAAAACCTACGCTTTGTAGGTACCTACAAATTCCATGTTTGGGTGTTTCATAAGAACCTACATCAACAAATAGGTTTTGGTAGGTTAAGGTACATTCATAAATATCGAAGGGAGCTCTGCCGCACAATGTTATAATTACCCAGAGAGCAGCCCAATACCCCTGTAGGCTCTTTGCAAACCTCCCGGGGCTTCAGGTTGTCTAGAAGGCTTGGGGTTGTGACATCAACAGGCCCAATGCAGCAAGGAAGACAACGTGTGTTGTTGTTTGTTTCATGTTTGTGTTATTTTTGTTTATGTTTTGTTTTTTGCCTGGGAAAAACAAAAATAAAACAAATAGAATACAACCAAATAGCGAGCCTGTTTTTTTATAGTACTTTTTTGCAATCGTGGTTGGTTGCTGTATTTTTGATATTTTTGAATATCCATGATTTTGAATTGTTTTTTCGTTCTGTTGTCTATTTCATTTTTCTAGTTGTTTTTTTTAGTTCGGGCCAGGTTCCCAATAAGTTGTAGGTATTTTTTCACAAGCTTAGGGAGTCTTGCATTGCAAGAAAAAGCGACCCAATCTCTGTTATCTGAGGGCTTTAGAGTTCTCACCAAGAGGAGAGCACAGGTACGGTCTCTTTGGCGAGGTTTAGGGTTTTGGGTTCAGGTTCGCTGGTGTCAGTTTGAGCCTTTAAGGGCGAATCGTATAGTCTCCCGCCTCGACGCTGCATTGCACATCAAGCTGTGGAGCATATTCCAAATTGCGGGATCGGGCGTGTCGATTTTCAGGACAAGGATGCTCTGCACTTGTCAACTCTTCCCTAGGGCTCCAGTTACCTAAATAGTAGGTTACTGGGGTACATCATATATGGTTAGTAACCCACTATTTAGGTAACTGGAGCCCTAGGGCTTTGCAGAGAGCAGATTACTTCGGGGAGTCGCGAGCCTGAAGGTCGTACGCTAGAACAAGTGAGCCTCACGCCCGGCGCTCGACCACGCAAATAAGTACATCCGAAAATGCCCTGTCACGGGGGCCTTAATAAACAGACTATCGGGTTTGGGGGCATATTATATATATATATACATATGTATATATACAGATATATATGCATATATATATATATACACATACATACATATATCTATATACACATACATCTGCATATAGATAGATAGATAGATAGATAGATAGATAGACAGATAGCATTGCTACAGTATGGAACCTGAAAGGACCTAATTGTTCAGGACTCTGTCTTAACCAGTGGAACATGCAGGGGAAGTCGTGGTAGCTGAAGGGTACAGATTTTAGCTTTTAGCGTGTAATTTTCAGCAGCAGTACAGGAGGAAGAGGATGCTTTCGGAGTTGATGTGATATGAAAATCTTCATGATGCGCGTATCAAAAACTTCAGCCCTTCATTCAGCCGCCAATCCGTCTGCGGAAGCCCCGCCCTCATACCCCCAAACTTTATCCCAAAGGATCCAAAGTACATAAATAACAGAATGTCGGCTTTCTATACTAGCAATCCTTACTATAATTTGGGAAAGTAGCCCCCCGTAACAGTGCCTAGGACCCTTTGGGTATTGAAGAAGTTGAAATCCGAAACCCAAAGCCCCGAACCCGACCGGTGCTGCTGGGTAGTTCTCTACATTAGGGTCCCTTTTCAGGTCCCCAAAACAAACTACGGCCCCCTTTTACAAAGGACGCCCGAAATTTGGATTTTTTTCGAAAACTACCTACCTGTACTTGGGGGTACAGATGACCAAAAAGGACCCTAATTTAGGGAAATACTTAAAGGTTCAGAGGACTTAATAACTAGGGTTATAAATAGGGTATCTATACTTATAATTACTTATAACCCCAATTAAGGTACTTATAACTGGACTTACTAAGTCCCCTGAGCCTCCAAATACCCTCCTGGATGCAACAGAAAGGCCCGGCAGGGCGAACGCATTGCTGAAACGTCTGCAACCTCGGCGCTGACCATCCCACTCGCCTCCCATACCCTAAGACTCCGAGTATGGACTTTTGGGCCTAAATTAAAGTCTATACAAAGTGGTACATACTTCCCATACCCTAAGACTCCAGGTATGGACTTTTGGGGCCTAAGATCTATACAAAAAACTGTTAAGACTCCAAGTATGGACTTTTGGGGTCCAAAGTCTATAAATGGTACATACTGCGGGCTTTTTGGAGTCTTCGGGATCATCCTCATGCTTGCCTAGCTACTGCGTCTCCCGGAGTCGGAGGGGCTCGCAATGGCAAGTCCCAACCTAACAACCCAACGACTTCAGAACATTCTCAATTGCGCAGTTCACTCTAAACCCTAAACCCTAAACCCTTGGCGATTCTTATACTGTGGGTTGGTGTCATCCTCTCCCTGAGGGTCCATGTGAAGAAAACCACATGCTCGAGCCCCAAATAGTTCCTGTATAGGTACTTTACGGTGTAGGGTTTAGGGTTTAGGGTTTACGGTGTATAGGTATATGTATGCCGTTGTCCGCTTAGGGTCTGTTACAATTTCTGCATCTTTCTGGTGGGGCCGCTGTTGTGGAACAAACGCATTCAAGAAGGTAATCTCCTGTAATAATTAGCGAAGCTAATCAGGGGCCGAGTACCTTAGCCCAAGA
>CAJNJA010015091.1:0-11515 GCA_905231915.1 Symbiodinium necroappetens | reverse complement strand
AAACCCCTAAACCCCTAAACCATTGATGCCCTCGTAGGCAACTTCTTCCACCCCCCAAGGGGCGTGGGTCTCCGAGTTTTAAGGATTTTAGTTGACTCGAAGGCAGAACAGGTTTCTTTGGTCCCAAAAGATCATCCCGTACGGCTTATGCTATAAATCCTGCATTACCTTAAGGACCCTATACTATGGTAATTATGGTATATTCCTTATTATGGGTAATGCAGGATTTATATCATCAACCATACTGCATGTGCTTCAGGGCCCATGGGTTTGCCATAAGCCTTCCGTGTTGACCGTCCGTGGATATGTGATTCGGACGAGACTGCTTGCGACTTGCTGGGGGGAGGACCGGATAGTTGTGGATGAGAACTTACCCATCCTGTCCTGATAATCGGGCCTGACTCAACCCCGTTAAACCCTAAACCCTAAACCCTGAACCCCGTCCCAACCAAAGATGCAACATGGGAACTTCCTCTCGGTTGGCTGCGTGGCTTTCCCTCAGGGTCCATGTATCCAAATAGACATACTTTGGCCTTAAAGTAGTCCCTATTTCGGTACTTTGGGGGCACAAGTATATGCTATTTGGGTACATGGACCCTTAGGCTTACAAATTTCTGACTACCCACATATAGAGCCTTTATAGTTCCCTTATAGAAACCCGTTTTAGGTCCCTTTAAGGTACAGACCCTTACAGTAATTAGGGTTTGGGATATGGGTCATGAACCCTAAACCCTAAACCCTAAGCAGTATGGGTTGGGATATGGGTAATGAAGCTATGTCCAGGCCCATCTCGACCTTGGACAGGACGGTCAGTTTGCGCATGCCATTGGTCTCTCACGCAAGAATGCTTAGGTTTTAGGGTTTAGGGCTGCATGTCAGCACCACCTGTGCGAACTTCTCCACCATAGAGGCACAGTAGCAGCGATCGCGTTCTGGAGCTTAGAGGAGAACAAAAGTCGCATCCTTGCTAGAGTAGGGTTTAGGGTTTAGGGGCCTGAAACACAATTGGGGAGTTGCGATTTGTATATACATACTGACGGCTTCTCTCACTAAGGTGTGGAAGTCTGGGCGTATGAACTTAGAACACATTTCGGGTGGTGTCCTTCGATTCGCTTGTTGAGAAATTCGAGGCTTCCGGTGCGAGGGTTACTTTAACCCACACCGCTACACCCGAAACCCTGTGCCCTACTCTACATCTTAAATGCTATGCCGCAGAAAGACCCTCAACCCTCAAACCCTAAAACCCTCAACCCCTAAACCCTAAACCCTCAACCCTCAACCGCAACCCTCAACCCTAAACCCTCAACCACTAAACTCTAAACCCTACACCCTAAACCCTACACCCTGACACGCAACAACCTGCATCTCGAGACTCCAACTGCGAGCCTCCCCGGCAGTTCCCTGGTACAGTTTAGGACAGCTCCCTTGAGATCTTTTGGTGATTAGGGTTTAGGGGTTTAGGGGTTTAGGGGTTGAGGGGTTTAGGGGTTTAGGGATTTAGGGGTTTAGGGTTTTTGGTGATCTCCATCAACCCCATACTAACAACACTGCAAGTACTGTCAATTGTGAGATTTGGGGGGGCCCTGTCCGGGTACCAAAAACCCTAAATAAGGGACTGCTTGAACCCTTGGGGCACGGTTTTAGCCCAAGGAGCCGAAACCCTGAATGCCCAAACGCCGTTAAACTTGAAACCTCCCAACACCCCAAACCTCTGCAGCCGAGAACCGACAACACTAAATCCCTTGCTAGTGGGGGGATCCGGGTATACAGAAGACTACCATGACCATGACCTACTTTTGTTCTAGGATTCTAGCGTCTTGCTATACAAACCCCAGCATAGAATTGAGACCTTATAGTGGGAACCTTACCAACACAAACCGAAGAGCCCACTGCAACCTAAGGACTCTACCTTCACTTATCATAGAAAGCATTCCACGGTTTAGGGTATCCTCAGGTTTGAGGGTTTAGGTTTTCTTTTTTTTTGGTTGTGTGTGTTCTGGATTCCTCTAGGGCTGAGGCCTTTTGGGAATTAGGGCCAGAGACTAGCCCTAAACCCTAAAGCCCGAAGCCTGAAACACTAAAACCCGAAACCTCAAATTTACTTCTGTATTACTGGCACCGGGCTCCGCACCTGGCTGCGGCACCGTCTGTGTCGATGGTTACACAATGGCTCATGCAGTACAGGAGCCTGCGGCCGCGACATTTCCGAAATTGGCACAGCGACAGAGGCTTCCGGGTGAACAACTAGACTGGGGTTTTGGGGTGGCGTCATAAGAAAGCTCTCTCCAAGACTCCTCCAAGCACACAGGCCTTTTGGGTTTCTAGAAACCCCTGGGCCTCGAAACCGTAAGCACTTGGGTTTAATATGGTTTGAGGCTCAGGGCTTAGGGCACCCAAAAAACAGCACCCAAGAGAAGACCCCAAGATCTAAGGACCCCTGCTTAGTGCCCAGCTCGCGAAGAGACCCCCCAACAAAACTTCTGGAACCAATGATTACAGGAAACTGCAGGTGGGGAGCTTCTATGAAGCTTCTATAAGGTATATAGACCTTCTAAAAGGCCCCTATAACGGTAACTACCCACCTGACAAATGTCCTAGAAATGATGCAAGTTTTATTAACCTGCCTCTCCCGGCAGATCTCGACAGAAGAATAAGCAGGTAGGTCCAGCGTGAAGAAGCCTCGTGTAGTCGAAGAGGGAGACTTCGGATTCGTTACTATAGGGTCCGGGAGCTTAGCAGAAAAGTAGGGTCGCCTTTAAATGTACCTTGCTACACTTCTACTACATGTACCATAATAGAAAGCCATCAACTTTTCAAAGCCAAGAGGCATTTACTTAAGGACGATGTGGAAAATATGGCATCTCAGCATATTGGAGTCTATTCGGAGGACTAACGGATCAAGAAAGCACCTTAAGAAAAACTCCTAGAGTCTAGGCTTATTTTGATCGCATCTAATTCCCTCCCTTGGTCTCCCATCAAAAGTCTAGGGGTTTAGGGGAAGGGGCAGAAGAGGCTTAGGCTGTAGTTCGGGGTTTCGGGTTTCGATAGAATCGTAGAGCACAAAAACCGCCCAAGCCGCCAACCCGAAATCTCAACCAAGCTAAAGTCCCCACCCCGCACCGCAGAGCACAGTTCCCTTATGAGCAAATCACAAACCCGACCTCATACTAGTTTAGGGGTGTAGGGTTTGGGGTTTAGGGATTAGGGGTTTAGGGTTTAGGGTATAAGGATGTAGACAAATATGTCTATCGGGACTCATCCTTATGTACGGGGCCTTGCACTCTCCGGGTACCCAAAACCTGACGACCTGAATAACACAGAAAACTTGCACCCCACTGCCCTGCTTCCTTTAGACGCCCTTACAAGTCTCTATAAACACAAACCTACCCGAAACCCAACCCTAAACCCTAAACCGTGTGGAATGTGCAAAGCCAGAACTGGGCCAAGAGGCAGGTGTGAGAGGAAGGCAGCCTCAAGTCATTGCTGCCACTCCTGGGTCGTGGTTTAGGGATTAGGGAACCCTAAACCCCTAAACCCTAAAGCTCTAAAAAGGACTTCGGGTCCGGGGAACCTTGGAGGGGTCCGAAGCTTTCTTAGGGCGTCCGAAGGACCCAACCACTCCCAAACAGCCCAAAAAAAAAACGTCCTAAATCCTTTTTGGTGGTTTAGGGATTTAGGGGTTTTGGGGTTTTGGGGTTTTGGGGTTTAGGGGTTTTGGGGTTTAGGGGTTTTGGGGTTTGGGGGTTTTGGGGTTTAGGGCTTAGTAGCCCTAAGCCCGCAAATGCTAAACGCTCTTTGCATTGAGGACAGGCTATGGAGCGCAGATCTTGTCGTTCTGTTTGATGGCTGGGGCCGTTCCAAGTGCCGGGCTCCGAGGCTAAACCCTGAACCCGCAAACCTTACAGTTTAGGGCCCGTAAACTTTAAGCCCTCACACGTTAGGGTTGAGCGCCCTTAAACCCCAAACCCTCAAACCTTAGGGTTTAGCGCCCTTACACCCTAAAACCCTCAACCCTCAAACGTTAGGCCTCAGGGCCCCTAAACCCTAAACCCTCAAACCTTGTAAGGGTTTAGGGTTTAGGGCCTTGGCCCTCAGGGTTCTAAGGTTTGGTTTAGGGCTTACGGTTTAGGGTTTGTACTCGTTGTCAAAATTTTCGGATGTGAGGCTAGAGGGGGGGGTCCAGGGTGTGGGTGTAGGATTGAATAGGGTCCACAGTAAGAGGGCAACCTCTATTGGATTCAACACCTGCCCCAAGATGACCCTCTTTGGCCGAACATCTCTCATGCTCCAAGCAGAGCATCCACAACGAGAAATAGCTCTAACAACACCCTAAACCTTGGTACAAGGTGTGACGCTCAGGGTTTGGGGGGGTATAAGAAACCTTGGGTCTTTTTTGTAGGGTTCCTTGCATGAAATTTAATATATTGGAGTTTACAGGGCCAGGGTTCTGAACCAGGCTCCTACATGAGGGTTAAGCCGTAACCAAGAGTTCTGAAAACTTGAGGTATGCAGGTCGACACGGCTTGGGAGGTTTAGGGATTTAGGGCTTCCAGGGGTGACCTGACAGGGTTTAGGGGTTTAGGGTTTAGGGGTCTAGGGTTCAGGGGTTTAGGGTTTAGGGTGACCCCCAGGCAGTCTTCAGAACGGCCCCGATGATGCAAAGGAAGTCGCGCGCCCGGCATGGGAGCTCTTGAATCTCAGACTCGGACAGGTTCAACGTTCAATCAGGGTTGAGGGTTTAGGGTTAAGCTTAAATCATATTATTAGGGATCCTACGATAATTGATAAGGTATAGTCCGGAATTCCCTTATAGAACCTTTTATGCCCCCTATAATTTGAGGTATATTCCTTGATTAAGGGATATTGGGGTCTCTGGGAACTAGAAACCTTCAGCCAAACCGTCATTGGTTGACCTCTTCGGGGGCGGGGGTTTAGGGTCTACCTGGACCCAATAAACCCTACCTTTTTAAGGACTACAAAGGAAATCATAATCATGAACTCTAAACGGGTAGTATTCTTTGGGGTCCAGGTAGGGTTCAATAGCTCTGAACTCTGAGACTCCAAAACCCTAAACCCTAATGGAACCCTAAACCCTAAACCCTAATGGAACCCTAAACACTAAACCCTGTAATGGAACCCGGAAGATTTCCAGTCCGGGCAGCTTGCGGATGTAAGCTAAACTCATCCAAGAAACCCTACCTGGAACCTTTGACAACCTACAGTTTTTAAGGACCTGCATAAGGAAGTCAAGAAATCATAACGACGGAGCCCTAGAAAAGTAGGTTGCTTAGGGTTCAGAAAATTCCGAAATGTCCTGAGCTCAGGTTTGTTCAGCTTGAAAGCCCTGTAGCAGTATATTCCTGTTTACGGATCGTCCAAAACATCTGTAGTTGAGGCGACATACGTGGGGAGTGCCCCCAAACCAAAGCCCTAAACCCTAAACCCTAAACCCTAAACCCTAAACCTAAACCCTACCAGTGTATCCGTGCTCGCCCGCTCCCACCGGTCGGCTTTGTCATGCGACCCTGTGGTTCTCACCCAGGACTAGAAACCCATACTGTAGGGGCCTTAATAATTAGAATGGGGCTTTGGGGGTTCCTTATTCTAACTGTATACCATACCCCCAAACCCTATTCTAACTATTAAGGCCCCTATAATACAGGGTAGGGCTTCGGGTTTCGGGTTTAGGGGACACCCATAGGCTCCATAGTAGTTCCTTTTGGGGAATACCTTATAGGACTTTAAATATGAACCACAAAGAGGAACTACTATGGAGCCTTGGGTAGGGCACTAAACCCTAAACCATGTGGGAGTTTTGGGCGCTTTGGACCCTCGATGCCTAGTGGTCGATCAGAACTGCTGACAGGTCGTGGCGCCTGTCAGCTCACGACTCGATCCGCCGGCGTGTGCAAACTGGGCCATGCCCATGCGCCTTGCAATTGGCTTCAAGGGTCTAGCGATTTAGGGATCAGGGTTTAGGGTTCGGGGTCGAGGGTTTTGGTGTCGTGTCGGGTGCTTCGGAGTGTTCGGAAATTAGTCTGCAACCGTGTTAGGGTTTAGGCTTTAGGAATCAAGGGCTTCGTGAAGTTGCATTGTGCCGTCTGATACTTATTTATCATATGGGCATTTCTCCAAAATAGGGTCGCTTTCGAGGTCCCCCCCAAAAAGACGGCATCCTTTCTTTAAAAGGGCCCTAAAGGGGACCCTAATTTGGAGAACCCAAAGGTAGAACCAAGACGGCAGTAATGGTTGAGGCTCTGAGGCTAGGGTTTAGGGGTTTAGGGGTTTAGGATTTAGGAGTTTTAGGGGTTTAGGGTGCAGGATTGAGGCTGCAACTGTCAGGGCACCAACCTCCTGTCCCTCCATGCAATGGCTGACTGCATGATGGCACTTAGGGCTTCCAAAAGTTGTCTTCTTTGACTTTGCAATCCGAACCCGAAGGGACGCCCCCCCCCCACCCCCCCAAAGAAAAAAGGTTAGGGTTCAGGGTTTAGGGTTTAGGGTTGAGGTCCATGCTAAGTCCCAAACACCCTCAACCTGAAAACCCATGAGCCTACTGCAAGAAGACCCAAACCGCAACACCTAAACCCTAAACCCTAAACCCAAAACCCTAAACCCTAAACCCAAAACCCAAAACCCTAAACCAGACCCTAAACCCAAAACCCTAAACCCTAAACCACCTGCCTCGAGATCAAACAGAGTCATCCATCCCGAGGGTTCCATCGTTCAGGCTGCCGGTCAGCCGATTTAGCTTGCAACCTCGGCGCGCGGGTAGGGAGGGTTTAGGGTTTAGGGTTTAGGGTTTAGGGTGTAGGGTTTAGGGTTTAGGGTTTAGGGTGTAGGGTTTAGGGGTTTGCTAGTTTGAACAAACCAATAAGCAGTACCTGTAGTCTCCATTGCAATTCCCCTTCTGGGTTACCTCGTAGGATCGTCAATATGAAGCTTGCTAAAACAAAAACGTTAAAAGGGAAGTACACTGAAGAAAAATAGGTAGGTATAAGCGGACATGCTTCGGGCTTGGGCCTTTGTGGAAGTCCTAAACCTAAGACCCTAAACCCCATAAGCCCTCAACCCCAAAACCCTAAAACCCTAAAACTCTAAACCCTAAAGCCCGAAACCCTAAACCCTAAAAGCCCGAGACCCGAAGCCCTAAGCCCTAAACCCCTAAACCTATAAACCCTAAACCCGTCCTTAAACCCTAAACCCCCCCTAAACCCTGTAAGCCCTAAATCCGTCCTTAATCGGGTTAGGATCTCTCGGGTCCAGGTTTAGGGTTTAGGGTTTAGGGTTTTAGGGTTTAGGGTTTAGGGTTTAGGGTTTAGGGTTTATGGTTTAGGGTTCTTCTAGACCCAAGAAAAACCTAGGAATAAAGAGGGTGCCCTTTTTTGGTTTAAAGGACTTTATAAGGGAACCTGAACCCTAAAAGAGGGAATAAGTGCCAACCCTAAACCCTAAACCCTAAACCTTAAACTCTAAACCCTAAACCTTCTAAACCTTAAACCCTAAACCCTAAACCCTGAAAGAGGGAATAAGGGTAAACCCTAAACCCTAAACTCCTAAACTCCTAAACCCCAAACCCTAAGGGGCTGTCGCTGTGGCTGTGCCGTAAGCCCCCAGGAGCCTCTCTGAACCCCAGCCCAAAACGAAGTTTCGGGGTGGGCTTTAAAACTTTAGGGGTTTAGGGTTTAGGGTTGGATTTAGAGTTTAGGGTTTAGGGTTTAGGGGTGGGCTTTAGGGGTTACGTGTAGCCGAATCAAGGGGTTTTGGGTGGCAACTCCTCAAAAAAAGTAGGGTAGGGTTTGGGGATTTAGGGCTTAGGGTTTAGGCTTCAGTTTCTGCTTTCAGAGGTGTGCTGCACGGCTATGCATGTCAGGATTTTGGGCCAAGGCTTAACTTAACCAAAAAACTTGAACTTAAAATCCCGAAGCCCTAAACCGTAAATCCTGAGGCAGTTTTCGACCCTCCAGCCTCCACGACTGCGCAGTATACTTTGCATACTTCCTGGCCCAACACCCCTAAACCCTACAAGCCCTAAACCCCGAAACCCGATGTCAACGGAACCTACCACCCTGGGACCAGTGCCTTTGGTGTTGTAAATGCTGTCTCATCGGCAAAGGGCTCGTACAAACTAGGTATAGCAAATGAAACCCTCAACCTCAACCCTCAACCCTAAACCACTAAACCCCTGAACCCTAAACCCCTCCTAAACCCCTGAACCCGAAACCCTAAACAACCCTAAACCCTAAACCCGAAACCCCTAAACCCCTGAACCCCTAACCCCTAAACCCTAAACCCCTAAACCCGCTAACCCCTAAATCCCTAAACCCTGAACCTCCAAGGCCTGGCATGAATGAAGCGCATCTCCCCAAACCCTGCAGCTTCTGGTCTATTCCTACTCCCCCAATAAGCCACGAAAATAAAAGGTTAAACTTTCAGAATACTACTGAGTTATGAGAGCCCAAAAAGTGGGGTATTGGAGAACTAAGTTTATTTCTTTTGTTTCGGAGCGGTGGAGTGTAAGAACTCCTAAGGGTGACGGAGCTTTGGGTTTTCAGAGGGCAGATAAGCCCTAAAACCCTAAATCCCTAGTCCCTAAACCCTGAACCCAAAGCCCCAAACCCTAAACCCAAAAGCCTAAACTTTAAACCCTAAACCGTAAACAGAGTTTAGACCCCAGAATGGCTGCGGACGCTACTCCCCCTGGCCAAAATATTCAGGAGCATCGGTAGAATTTGAAAAAAAAAAACGCAAGGCTTCTGGGTATATGATTTTCGGATAAGGGTGTATAGGGATGTTGGATCTAGGCTTTAGGATGTATTTGGACTTGCGGTTCTGGGATACTGGCAGAGAGATTCAGTGATCCAGAATTCCGGGGTCTTTAGGCCTTGCAGCCCAAGCCTTGCCGTGCACCGGAGCTTTAGAATTTAGGACCTAGCCTTGGCGTACAAGGTGTGGGCTTGAAAGGCATGGCAATAAGCCTAAACCCTAAACCCCTAAACCCTAAACCCCTAAACCCCTAAACTCTAAACCCTGAAACCCTAACCCCTAAACCCTAAAGCCTGTCTTGGCAAACCCAGCAACGAATCACCGCGATGTCCCTGTCAAGACTTGTCACGGTCGTTCGGATACTTCCCAACATTCGCTGGGACCTGGGGATGCACAGCTCTAAGCTTCGTACTGACTACGACCCTCCTCCTTGTACCCTCTCACATACCTTAAGCTACCAGAACCTACTTTTTTGTAGGTTCTTATTATCAACCCTAATATAGAATTTATAGGGACCCTACAAAAAAGTAGGTTTTGGTAGTTGAAGGTAGGGGTATATGGTCCCAAATAAGGGATACTTAGGGTCTAATAGAGGGTAGATGGAGGGTCTACGGAGGGTTGAGTTTTTTTGGATCTAGGACATTTTCAGGTGGGTAGTTAGCGTTATCGGAGCCTTATAGAAGGCCTATATGCCTTATAGAAGCCTTATAGAAGGTCTATGTACCCTAAACTCCCCACCTGTAGCTTCTTTTGATTGGAAGCTTGGAAAACTTCCTACAACCTAGCACTCGAAAGCCTAGCTCCGGGACCAAGGTTCTCGAACTACACGTTTGTTGAGGCTCTACGCCGATACGACCCACGACTGCCTGACATGCATGCATCCTGGATACATGCATACGCGCACGGTGCACGCATGCACGAGCGCGCGCATATACATGCATGGATGTAAATATATCTATATCTTACATGCATGCATGCTTGTTACATACCTATCTGGGTAGTTCGCTCAACTAAGTCCGCATTTTTGGGTCCCCAAAGTAGTACGGCAACCTAATAAACAGGACCCTAAGAGGATGCCTAGTTTCGAAAACTACCTGCATATGCATGCGCTTGAAAATGGAATAAAGACACCTGTGTATGTGCCTTCGAAGCTGCTTCACTTCATCGATGGCCGGCTAGATTTGTCACCACTCTCTTCTAACATGCCTTTCGCCGACGGTTTAGGGTTTAGGGCAGTCTCCTGTAACAAAAAGCCCCCCCCACGGCCCCACGGTTGAGGGTTTAGGGTTCAGGCTCCCCGCCCACCCTGGCAGCAACTGCCTTCTCCAAACCCCTTATGAAGTGGCCAGAGGGTTCAGGGTTTAGGGTTTTGGCGTTGAGGGTTCAGGGTTTAGGGGTTTAGAGTTTAAAGTGTGGCGCGTTTAAGGTGTCCTTGCGCTCCAGGCGGCTGGATGCTCCACAAAGGAACATCTAAGAGTACCTCGGAAGGACGCCGCTGCTTGAGATTAACTGAAGTGTTTCTAGGGGATGGGCTCAGGGTTTAGGGTTTAGGGCATGGGCTTAAGGAGGGTCTGGGGGAGGGGTCGGAAGTAACGAAGGAACATATAGTCTAAAACAACCTATTCCCTAGGGTTTAGGGTTTAGGGGTCTAAGGTTTAGGAACCCTACAGAAGGCAAAAAAAACCCTGGTTTTTGTATCAGGGGAGCCAGATCCAACGTAAAGGCCAGACCCTGGGAGCATAAAAAGCTCCGGTGGTCGGTTGGAGGCTGTAATATAAAGCCTAAACCCTAAAGCCTTAACCCTATACCCAAGAGGTTCCGGGTTAGGTGCTCGGCCTACGGTTGTGGTGAATTGGTGCAATGCCGCTTTCAACTCACCGCGCGATGGAGCTTAGGCCGCAAATGCTGAGGGCTCCGGGTTTAGGCTTAAGGGTTTAGGGATGCTATTGGCCTGACACCGACACCCTTAACCCTAAATCCGACACCCCAAACCCCAAGCCCTAAACCGCCAGACAACCCGACATGGATGCATCGTCAACCTCAAGGCTACGGACAACAAAAACGAAACCCCAACAGCTCGAAGCTCCGAGCTGTACTTGGAGGTTCATGTCATGGGTATTATAATACAGGCTGTAACTATTCGGGTTTAGGGTTTAGGGTGTGGGGCTTTTAGGGTTTAGGGTTTAGGGACTCAAGTTATCCCACTTATAACTTATAACCCTACTTACAACTGCCGATGGACCTCCGAGCGGCGGAGGGAACGCCCGAAAGCTGGAGTTGACGGGGTGGGCTCTTGAGGTAAAAAGAAGAATAAGAAGAACACTTCCCTAAACCCATAACCCTAAACCCTAAAACCTAAACCCTACACCCTAAACCAAAACTTAGGTTAGAAATGAGGATTTCGATGCATGGCGACCTTCCTCTGATTCTCAAGACCCCCTGTGCCCTAGACTGCAAACGTCACCAAAAAAGCCCAAACAACTTGTAGCTTACTAGTCTTTAAGTCTCCTTTTTTGCAAGTTTGCTAACATGCCCCCTCCAAAAAACTATTCAAACCTATACTGAGGCCAGCCCTATTGGTACAGCCTTCAAAAGGGATCCATACAGGAAGCTCTCACTTTCAAGGCCCTAACACACCCTAAGCCTAGAACCCAGACCCGAGGCCTCCCTTTAGGGTTTAGGGTTTGGGGTTTAGGGTTCAGGGTTTATTTAGGGTTTAGGGTTTTATATAGGGTTTATATAGGGTTCA
>CAJNJA010015089.1:0-11913 GCA_905231915.1 Symbiodinium necroappetens | reverse complement strand
GGGTTCTAAGAGGGGTATATAACCCAATAATCCCCAATTCTCCCTAGGGCTCCCTTAGCTTCCCTAAAGCTCCCTAAGGATCCCTAGGACCCTCCCCGCTTGAACCACCCTCCCTTAAGGATCCGATAATAATAATAGTAATTGTAATAACCACAAGAATAGCAACAGTAATAATCAAAATGAAGAATAAACGTAACAACAATAATGCTAATAATGATAGTAATAGCTCTCAGCCCCTTACAACCCCTGGCTACTCCCAAACTAAACTGAGCAGAAGCAACTCTCGTCGATAACAGCACAAGCGCCATCCGCACAGTGGTAACAGATTCGTATAAGAGCAGAAATAACACTACCAAATAACCCTAAACCCTAAACCGTAAACCCTAAACCCGTCCATAGCTGTATATTCCAGACAATGGTTCAGTTTAGGCTGTTCCAGTATTGCAAGTAACAAGTGGCAGCAGTAGTCGCAGCGCTACCGTATGCCCTGACGACGAAACCTTCAGCCGCAAACCTTGCGAGCAGGGCTGTGTGCCGTCACAAGACTCCTTCAACAAAGGCTTCCTTTCATCAAGCGTCGTACTTGCATAAATAGCCGGACACCCCAGGCCCTAAGCATTTAATCCTAAACCATAGACTGCCCTAAACCGTCAGACCCCCGACCTTCCCAGAGAACCCAATACCCCTTAATTAAGGAAACAGGCCTGAAATTCTAGGGGCCTTAATAGTCTGATCTAAGGTATATTCCTGAATTTGGGGGTATTGGGTTCTCTGAGAAACCCTAAACCCTAAACCCTAGCTCCTAGACCCTAAACCCTAAACCCTCCCTGTTAGCCGGAAGCAGCCCCCTCCGCAGGGAAAACCACCGGGGCCTCCCCCAGTGCGTCGTCTGGGCCTCCGAACCTCAGGCTAAAGGAAACTACAGGTGGGGAGTTTAGGGTTTAGGGTTTTAGGGTTTATGGTTTAGGGTTTAGGGTTTAGAGTTTAGGGTTTAGGGTTTAGGGGTTTAGAAGTTTAGGGTTTAGGCTTCAGGGTTTAGGCTAAAGGAAACTACAGGTGGGGAGTTTAGGGTATATAGGGCTTCTATAAGGCTTCTATAAGGTATACAGACGTTCTGTAAGGCTCATATAACCTAGATTAGGCCGGCTCAATGTATTCAGGACCTAGGGCTTATGGTTTCGGGCTTAGGGTTGAGGGTTTAGGGTTTAGGGTCTAGGGGAGGATTTATGGCTTCGGGTTTGGGGCTCAGGGTTTAGACTTTAACCAGATACACTTAAGCATCAGACGACACCATCACCACATCCTCTCCATCTTCTTTTTCAGCACGATGGGCCCACATCGTCATCGCAAACCTAATTATCGACGTCGTCATCTTCTATGCTACGGCGACTCAGTATTAGGGTTGTCGCCTCCATAAATGATCACCTTCGCCGTGATGATATGACTATCCGTTTGCTAGACACGATCACCAACTTCATCACCACCCTCATCGTAACGATCATCATCGTCCCCATCTCCGACTATTCCGCCTCCTTCTCGCATCTTCGTGACCATGTGCACCGTTCGTAACAGTCCTAACAACACTATCACCCTCGCGACCACCATCAGCACAGCACCATCATAACTGCCAGCACTGGCGTCAGCAACAACACCGTCGCAGCTATATACATACTGTACTCTACTCTAGGCTTGGGGAAGTTCTATCCCATTGCTCATCATCTTCACCTGTTCCCTGCGCAAGGAGGAATCTACGAAGACGAGTCCAAAGCAGTACGACGAGGACGGGTATGCACATGCTCAATCACCAGCCAAACGTCCAAAACGAGACCTATGATTTCCCTAAACCTACAAATCCCCTCAGGGGGCTTTCAAAAGCAACCCTGAACCCCCACCCCCTTAGCATCGATGGCCTGAAACCCTACACACCTAAACTCTGAGCCGCCTAAATCCCCTCAATAAGCCCACGAATACAAAAACAACACCTCTAAAATACAGGCATGCACACATGTATATTCCATCCATCTGTCTATCAATATATCTACCTATCTATCTACATATGTACCTATGTAACATGAACATATACATGTGCACATACCTAAACCCTAAACATATATGCACATAGCTGTCTGCGCTTAAGAGGGTGGTAATGAAGGTACCTTTTAGAGTCGTTTTATAAACCGAGTGCCGTACACCTTATTTAGAGAACTACCCAATCATTATAGAAACCCTTAACCTTGAAAGGGATCCTAATTTAAAGAACCACCCAAAGACAACCCCAAAGCTCCTAAACCCCTAACCCTAAACCCGAATTTGGATGATAACTACCCACACAATAACAAAAATGGCCTCCAAAAAAAGGCGCCTCGGCTTTGCCCGGAGGCGGGCAGCTGAGCTCCGGACACCGCCGATCGGAGGATGCCGGGAATCCTGGTTTCGGGTTGAGGGTTGAGTTAAAGGAAACTACAGGTGGGGAGTTTAGGGTTTAGGGTTGAGGGGTGAGGTTAAAGGAATCCTGGTTTGGGTTGACTGGATTCTTGTTAAAGTGATTTTATTTGAGTTACCATAATGGGGATCTATAGGTTTGGCGTTGAGGGTTGAGTCAAAGGAAACTACAGGTGGGGAGTTTAGGGTTTAGGGTTCAGGGTTGAGGTTAAAGGAAACTACAGGTGGGGAGTTTTAGGGTTTAGGGTTTAGGTTTTAGGGTTTAGGGTTTAGGTTAAAGGAAACTACAGGTGGGGAGTTTAGGGTATATAGTGAGGCTTGGGACTGGATCTCTGGTTTCTGGGTCTCGCTGTCTCTCTCTTAGAAAGGTTTGGCACAGCATGCTTTTCGAGAAGGTTCGGGTTCTTTCGTTGTTCAAGCTGGCAGGCTTGGCAGGCTCGGAGCCTGTGCATAGGGTTTCGGATTTTCTTGTTGCGGGCCTAGGGTGGCAGTCTCGTTGAACCTCAAAGCCTAAACCCCAAACCCTAAAACCCTAACCCTAAACCCTTAAACCCTAAACCCCAGACCCTTAAACCCTAAACCCTAAACCCTTAAACCCTAATTCCTAAACCCTGTCTCGTTGCTGAGGGCATTCTCTGAGGGTTTCGGGCATGTGCTTTAAGCAGCCTCGTGGTTTCAGGGCTTGGGGCCAGGGGTGCGACAGGCTTTCGGAGTCTGCCTTTAGAGGTTTTTTAGGGTTTGGGGTTTTGAAACCCTAAACCCTAAACCCGTAAGACCAGACTCCGAAAGCCTGTAGCACCAGGGTTTTGGGGCTTAGGAACAAGGTGCAGGCGTGGGATCGAAAGACTCGGTGTGGCAGATCTAGGCGGCTGCTCCGGGCTTCGGGCTGCAGATTGGGAGTTCGGTTTAGGGTTTAGGGCCTATAGGGTTTAGGGTTTATAGGGTTTACGAAGCTTAGGGTTTAGGGTTTAGGGTTTGGGGTTGGTTCGGGGTTTAAGGTTCGATTTTCGGTGGCGGCTTCGCTTCAAGCTACTCGACACTTGAGATCTCAACCCTCAAACCCAGCTGGGTTTCGGAAGGCAGGCGACCCTGACAGAGACCCTCCACTTCGACATCAAAAACCCTTTCCGATGCCCGGCCCGTTTAGGGCTTAGGGTTTAGCTTTCAGGGTTTAAGGTTTATGGCTTAGGGTTTAGGGTTTAGGGGTTTAGGGCCCGAAATCTTCAGAAACCCCGCATAACTCTGCAAAAATCTTAGGGAAAACTATAGGAAACCCTTATGAAGGCTGACAACCAACCTTAGTATTTGTGAGGCTCCAGCAAAGTTGCGCAAAGGGTTGTAGACCTAAACCCTAAAAAACAAACCTTGAACACTCTTTATCATATGTATTTAAACCGTTTATGGATTCGCGGAAAAGGGTTTTCTGTGTTTGTTCAACTTCCGCGAACAAATTGCCAAATTCCGCGAACAATTTGCCTAATTCCGTGAAGAAATAAATTGCGCGAACAACTCGCCATATTCAGCGAAGGCCGGCCCTTCGTTGAAAAAGGCAATTTCGTCGCTGAATTTTGCAATTCGCTCGCGGAATTTGGCAATTTCTTCGTGGAGTATGGCATCTTTGGGCCTGGGGGTTTAGGGTCCCGGGCCTAGGGTTGAGCACTAGGGTTCGGGGTTTAAGGTTCAGGGCCTAGGGTTCGTATCATAGAGTTTTAGGTTATTCTGGGGTTGTATCATAGGGTTGAGGGTTCAGGATGTAGGCTTAAGGGCTTAAGATCCAACCTCTACTATTAATGGAAAAATGCGGCTTCTCAATGTTGAGGGTTCCTGGGTGGGTGGGTATCTTTCTAGGTTCGACATAGCGAGCTCGACAGGGTGGTCCGCCCAACCCATGCAGTCCTCTGAATGACCTGTTCCACCTCCACAGCAAAAACGTTTTCCCCGCCGACGATGATCATGTCCTCGCGGGCCGACTGGGGATGAACGGGAGTGCTTGGGATTTAGGGTTTGGGGTTTAGGGTTTAGGGTTTAGGGTGTCAGTGCAGGGATAACAGCCTTGGCCGACGATCTAGCCTGGTCTTCAGCGAAGGACGCTTAAGAATGGAATTCGAAGCTTCTGGAAGAACCTGAGCACTTCTTACTTCTCCATGGTAAGGCATTTCAAGAACACTCTGCTGCATCTCTCCGGCATGTTCGCAAGTTGGGGCCGGGAGGAACCTATTCTTTCCTAAAGAATCTAATATTATAAGGGCCTGAATAATCAAACTAGGGTTTGGAGAGGCATTGCAGTATACCTATATTGAGGAATCCTAAACAATGATATATGTAAGATAACATTGGCAAGTACTCAGGCTCTGCAGTATGTCAAGCAGCTGATGACTTAACAGCACCAAAATCCGAAACCGCGGCTTCAGGGTCGCTAGCTTCTCAGTTGAAGGATCATCACAGCAGCCTGCAGCTCCAATGTAGCTGATTCAGGGTTTCGGGTTCGGATTGTGAGGTTTAGGGTTCCTGTTTAGCCCCAAAGGCCACAGCCCCACCCTTCCCGCCCATCTAAACCGCCCCGGAAGTCAGAAACTCTAAACCCTAAACGAACTCCGGAATCCTTCGAGCGACCGCTGATGTACAGCTGGCCCTTGTCGTTCCTGAGGATCGAAGGGGCTGCAAGGGCTTAAAACCCCCAGGGTTTAGGGTTTAGGGCTTAAGGCCCCAACTCCCAACAAAAACAAACGAAACCCTGAACCCTAAACAGTGAAAGCCCTAAACTTTCTAAACTAGTTCTCTGGCTCCAAGGTTTAGGGATAGGCTTGGGGCATGGCTTTGCTGGGAGCTGGCAATCCAGGGTTTAGGGTTTAGGACTGAGGATCTAAAAAGGGGGCAGCAACAGATCCGCAGCGGCTACTTCAGGCCCAAAACAAACAGGCCAGAGTCTGCGGGGGGGCAAGGGGGACTTGATCTAAAGATCCTTCTAAAGGAGCCACCATTGAGAATACACTTCTCATCAAGACGCCCTGGCAAATCGGAACCTACCTCATCATAAGTGTTTCGGGAACAGGCGCTTTGGACAACTACAATATTACCCTTGTTATCTGCATTAGGAACGAACGGAGCCAAATCCCCAACCCCAAGTATTGAAACCTAAAACCCCAGATCCGTGTGTGTTTGTGTGTGTGTGTGTCGGTCCATGGGTTGAGGGCTCAGGGTTCAGAGTTCAGGGGTTCATGATTGCACCGCTTAGGCTTCAGGGGTTCTCGGCCTTTTGTAAGACTTTCAGCGTCAGAACATGCCAGGTAGCCACCTCAGAAGTTTCTTGGGGTGGCGGGCTGATCTATACCCGAAAATCACACACACACACACACAAAAGACAACAAGACATGTTCAATACATCATCTTCAAGACACAGCTCATCTAGAAGCACACTGCGAAAACCAGAACACAAACCGACACACGACTACACACAAGCTGTGACGCCCAGGGGCTTGTAACCCAGATCTCCGGAGCGGAAGAATCCTGCTGCCGTGAATGCCTGTCAACGAGAAGGATGTATGTGTGCATGTATGTAAGTGTGCATCTATGCATGTGCGTGTGTATACTTGTGCGTGCACGTATGTATGTGCGTATGCATCTATACACAAGAACTCATGAAAGGCTGGAAATAGCAACAGCTCGCTGAAGCTCCGATATCAAGTTTAGGGCCTGCCACATCTAGACTCTAGACCGTTTTGGGTGGTTGGTGCTCTAAAGTGAACCCTCTCTGTAAGAAGCCGAAAGAGGCCGGCAGTCACCGAAGAAGAGGAACTTGAAGCCTGCCTAGAAAAAAGGCACAAGAATGCCCCAGTAACCAAAAGCAAATCCTGAAACCCGCCACTCGGAAACCTGGATAATGCCGACTTGAATTGGCTCCCCTCTCTGCAGAACCGTCTAGATGCCCGCCATACAGACGTCGGAATACGTCGTGCTCATATCCAGTATAGTCCTTGTTTAGTCCCCCTTTGTATATACCCAAAACCCTGCTCTAATTATTCAGGCCCCCACGTGGAACCCTATGGAAATCTCACACACAAAACCTTGATTTAAATTTTGACACACACACACACATAGGAGCCCTTTTAAAGGAAACACCAAGACTAAAACCCTTCTAGGAACCCTTTAAAGGAGCCCTCATAGCCTTGTAGGAACCCTCTAAAGGAACCCTGAAAAACCCGTGCCAGGCCGCCTTGGCATTGGCCTCGGCATTTTGGTCGTAGCCCGCAAAGACGGTGGGCCCCCGGATACTGATCTCTCCCACCTTTCGAGGGCTTCGGCATTTTCCGACTTTGGCTTGAGGACCCTGAACCCTAAACCCTAAACCCTATACTGATCTCTCCCACCTTTCGACGGCTTGGGAGTTTCCGACTTTGGCTTTAGGACGCTTCTGTCTCTAGGACATTTTCAGGTGGGTAGCTACCGCTATAGGAGCCTAAAACCCTAAACCCCTAAAGCCAAAAAAACCTAAACCCCTAAAACCCTAAACACCGAAACCCTAAACCAAAAAAGTCCGAGTGCGGCCCAAGGCACCGTCCCAGCCGAGACCTCCTCGTCGGCTTCGTCCAAGACTCGTAGGTCCAGACCTATGCGGCTGCTGGGTTTAAGGGCTTAGGGTTTAGGGTTCAGGGTTCAGGGTTCAGGGTTTAGGGTTTAGGGTTCAGGGTTTAGGGTTTGTGCGGAGTGTTTGGCGTTCAAGTGCAACGCCTAAACCCCGGGCCTCTGGCTTACAAGATTTAGAGCTGGGGGTTTGAGGATGGAGGTCAGGAAAATGTTGCGATGCGAAGAAGAATTTCAGACGCATGCTCAGGAAGGCTTGGTGTTTTAGGGTTCGGGATTCCGAAAACCCTCTTCGCAGGATCTGGGACTTAGCTGCAGCCCGAGACAAACCCTAAACCCTAAACTCTAAACTTTAAACCTAAACCCTAAACCCGGAACCCCAAGCCCTAAACCCTGAACCCTAAACCCTACACCCTAAACCCTGAACCCTAAACCCTACCCTAAACCCTATCCTAGATTCAGGGCTTAGGGTGTTGGGGTTGAGGGCCGGCCCTAACTCAAAAACACCCCTTAAAATGCCCCCAGCCTACATCCCTTAAACCCTAACTCCCAGAATCACCAACCAAACAAGAGCAAAAAACAATAATAATAATAATAGTAGTAATAATAATACTAATAATACTAACAATAATAATAATAATAACAATAATGATGATGATAATAATAATAATATATATATATATATGTATTTATTTATTTATTTATCTATTTTTTCATGTATTTAAAATAAACCCTAAACCCAAAACCCTAAACCGTGCCTGGTAGTATCGTCATCCCGTCCTCCATGGGCTCCAGTGACTCCTCGGCAAAGCTTTCGCCGTGGCTTTTTTTGGGGTGGCTCTGGGTTTAGGGTTTACGATTTCGGGTTTCGGGATTAGGGTCTTAGGGTCTTGGGGGAAGCTGTGTGTTTTGGAGGCGTCATTTGGGAGGGTCGGTTTTGGGGGGCTTTGAAGCCCTAAATCCTAAACCCTAAACCCTAAACCCTAAACCCTAAACCCTAAATCCTAAACCCTAAACCCTAAACCCCTAACCCTAAACCCCTAAATCCTAAACCCTATGACAAGAACTCTGAGGCTTCAGGCTTTGGGGCGTTCGGGCTCCAAGGGCTTTTAGAGCCCTGGGTTTGGGGGC
Organism: Symbiodinium necroappetens; assembly: GCA_905231915.1. Classification (NCBI taxonomy): domain Eukaryota; class Dinophyceae; order Suessiales; family Symbiodiniaceae; genus Symbiodinium; species Symbiodinium necroappetens. The sequence goes on along the minus strand of CAJNJA010015089.1, from coordinate 3,759 downwards.
TTCGGGGCCCTTAGGGCCACGGTCTTCCTTAGGGGCCGTGCAGACCCAGAACCCCTAAACCCTTGAACCCTGAACTTTTAGGGTTTAGGGTTGAAGGCTCAGGGTTTAGGGTCTGGGGTTCAGGGTTTAGGGTTTAGGGTTTAAAGTTTAGTTTAGGGTTTAAGGCCTGACGAGTCTTAGGCCCTTGGGGGGGTTGAAGGCCTCGGACTCGGAGTTTGGGTGCCTTTGGGTGCAATTCGGTGGCAGAGGGAGCTCCCTGCCACTAAAAAACGCCCCTGAACCCGATGTGAACCCCCATAGATCCTTAAACCCTTAAACCCTTAAACCCTTAAACCCCTAAACCCTAAACCCCTAAAAGAGGCCCTATAGAACCCTGAGCCGATGAGGCCTTGTTGGGAGGATCGAGGATCGATACTCTGCAGGGGCCTCCATTGTTGTTTGGGGTCTAGGGTTTTGGGGTGTAGGGTTTAGGTTGCTCCGAAACGCTCTCACTTAATGTAGGGGCCTGAATAATAAGAAAAGGGCTTAAGGGGGCTCCTTGTTATAATTCTAGTCTAATATGGAACCCCCAAGGCCCCTATACTAACCTCGTCCCGACCTAAACCCTCCAAACCAAAACCCCATGTCCCGAAGCCCAACTCCTTAAACCCTAAACCCTAAACCCCCGATGAGCGGCATTTTTGAAGGAGCAGTGGACCGTCGCTTCGGTCATGCCGTACCCTTGGATGAACTGGCAACCGAACACCTGCCAGCGGGCTTAGGGTTTAGGGTTTAGGGGTTTAGGGTTTAGGGGTTTAGGGGTTTAGGGGTTGAGTGTTTAGGGTTTAGGGCTTTAGGGCTTTAGGGGTTTAGGGTTTAGGGTTTCTGCTTGGGCTCTTACAGTCTGGTACACCACCTCTTTCAGCCCGTACACTGAGGAGCATCAGCAATCGACGGGAAGCAGCCGATTCCTTAATGAAAGCTCAGAGGCCTCAGGGACACGAACTTCTTCCGGATTTGCTTGAGGGTGCCATTTTGGGATCAAGATAACCCGAGACCAGGCAAAACCCTAAAGCCTAAACCCCTAAACCCTAAACCCTAAACCCCTGAACTCTAAACCCCTAAACCCCTCAACCCCTAAACCCCTCAACCCCTAAACCCTAAAACCCCCGGTAAACCCAGAGCCACAAACACCCAAAGAGCTGGCCTCCTTCGTCTGCTCAATCACGTCGGCCGTAGGCTTCATGCCTCCGGTAAGGACCTTCGGAAGATATCGGGATCACGATTTTAGGGCCTGGGGTTTAGGGTTTAGGGTTTAGGCTCCTCAAAGCCTTGGGTGTAGGGTTTAGGGTTTAAGGGGCTCCCAAAGCGCATCCGGCGCCAAAGTCGGATCAGAAGGCCAAAGCAAAAAATCGTGGAACGCATCGCAGGTCAGCTTAGGCCGGTTGGCAAACCCGATACCCCACAACATACCACCCATCTTCCTGGCGACATCTTGACAAGAGCCGGAGTGTTCTCAAAAGGTTGTGACACCTCATGTCATTTGCATTACCCTTACCTGTTGGATGAGCTTTGAAGCCATACGGAAACAAACCAACTCAGGCGCGAGCCCACTTCAGGTTCTCGAATCGCATGCTTCGAGTCTTTTCCGCCGAGAGCAAGTACTTCAGGATCGTGGGCATCAGCTTCACGATGCTCACCTGGGGATGGCGCTGCTTTTTACAGCGGGTTCCCTTTGAGGCTTGCCTCGAGTCGACCACAATGTGAGAAGGGAAAAGCCTCTCAGGCGTAGCGTTTAGGCCCTGATAACGTCGGAACCATGTAGGACCGTAAGAATGGAACCCTCAATACTAAAACCGCTAAGTCGTAGTAGAACTAGCATTTGCTGAACCCTCAGAGATCCCTTCTCATGGAATCCTTCTAGCCTCACCCCTCAGCGAACCCTTACAGTGCTCAAAGAGCCCGAATCATGCTGGAACCCTCCTGCTTCCCATCGTTTTCAGACGTTGCCTCAGCTCCGAAGCCCTGGCATCCTTACCAATCCTACGCCAACACTGGAACGGTTTAGGGTTTAGGGTTTGGGGCTCATGAACCATGGCAAGCCAGGGAAACACACTGAAAGAGTACCCTGAACCCTGGGGCTTAGGGTTTAAAGGTTTAGGGTTTAGGGTTTAGGGGTTTAGTGTTTACCGATGGGTTCCTTAAAAGGTAGGTCTTTTCGGTTACAGGTAGCGGGTGGAGAGTGCCCGCCTTATCGTCGGCCATCATCGCTGCCACCTCCATGAACTGGAACTGGTTCCTGGGCGGGCTGACTGTCTGTCCACGCTTCGGAGGCAACGCTCACCACACGAACATGGCAACCCTAAGCCCTAAGCCCTAGACCCTAAACCCTAGACCCTAAACCCTAAGCCCTAAACCCCTAGACCTTAAACCCCTAGACCCTCAACCCTCCCCATCTTCGTATGAACTGCAGGCGACGGCACAATGACTCTAAGTCTTCAGACCCTCAGGTCGAACCACGAACCAAGAGCTGAAATCCTAAAGCCGCGAGCCCTCAAACCGAAGTTCGAAGACGCCACGGACAACCTGTCATCTGAGCCCCTTTAGGGTTTAGGGGTTAGGGCTTAGGGTTTAGGGTTCAGCAGCTCAAGATGGAGCAGTCTTATAGTAGAGTTAATTCACGGTTTAGACATAACACCCACCCACCCCTGAATCCCATAACATTGTAAAATAAAAAGTTCGTTCTTTTACACCAAGGAGTTCCATTTACAACCTTAGAGCCCTAAACCCTAAAGCCCTAAACCCCAGAGCACCAAACTCTAGAGCCTAAACCCCAGAGTCCTAGAGCCCTAAACCCTGGAGCCCTAAATCCCAGGACCCTAAACCCTAGAGCCCTAAACCCTAGCAGAATTGCCTTAGTCCACGAACTGGCTAGACCCTAAAAAGAAATTGGCCTTAGTCCACGAATCGTGTCGAGGTTTAGTAAACCCTGGGCCGATTCGTGGACTAAGGCAACATTGCCTTAGTCCACGAACTGGCTCAACGTTTAGGGAACCCTAAAGGTTGCGTCGATTCGTGGACTAAGACAAGAATTCCTGATTCAGTAGGATTCACCAGCAGAACAAGGCAGGACCCGAGATCGGCCACCAGCCTAATTCAAACCACACATTTTGCGAAAAGAATTTGACATGGGAAATCTGACCTTGATTTTTCCAGATCCGCATTGAAACTCGGATGGTTTAGTAGGGACACACATAAAGATCGGCGCTGTTTTGCTGCAGAATGGGGCCCCGACCCGAAAAAAACCTTAGTCCACGAATCCTATTAAGGTTTAAAGAATATAGCAAGAGAGTGTTTAGGGTTTAGGGTTTAGGGCTGAGGGTTTAGGGCTTTAGGGTTTTAGGGTTTAGGGCTTAGGGTCAGGGTTCTGGGTTTAGGTTCAGTGTGGTCTAGGTTCAGTGTGGTTTAGGTTTGCGGGTAGAGGCTGCATGTGAAGCACGTAGTCAGAATGAAACCCCACGAAACCCTGTAGAACACTTGACCATCTGATAAACCCTAAACCCTAAACCCTAGGCCCTAAACCCAAACCCTAAACTCTAAACCCGAAAACCACAAAAAGAACAAAAAAAGGCAGAACAGAGAGAAACGTCAGAGCAAAGTGTCACGTTGAGTCTGTTGCTCTGGGCCTAGAATTTGCGGCACGTGGGGGTTTCCGAAAGATGGGGTGCCTCTTTTGGGGGGTCCTTATAATAACGATCCTATTATTTAGGGTACTGTATT
>CAJNJA010015088.1:0-11915 GCA_905231915.1 Symbiodinium necroappetens | reverse complement strand
TCGGGCCACATGTCTTCTAGTGTTTTGAGAGGGAAGCAGACTACACGCAGGCTGCAGGTTCAATTCCGTGCAAGTAATGCCTGGACCATTCCAGGCTTCTACATCAATACTGTTGTTTCTCGCGAGAGAGAGTCCCGCTTGGCCCGAGGTTGAGATCCTGCCGGCGCTGGAAGACTACCTGACAGACTGTGGTAAAACGAACCTAGCTCAAGTTGAACAGTTCCTGGAATACCTGGGCGGCATTGAGGACCAGGCCATCCTTTCTTGCGGCATCGAACTGCGCCGAAGCTGAAAGTGCCACTGGCCGTGCTGCTGGTCTTCTTGTCAGGTCTTCAAGAACCGCTTGGAAAGGGAGGCGAAGATGAGAGCTGAAAGGCAAGAAGAACGCAGCAAGGAGACCAAGGAGGAGGCCGTTTTGGAACAGCCATATCATCTTCTCGAGGGAGTGTGGATCATCCGAATCGTGCTCTGGGTGAGATGGTGAGGTGAGACTCTTGCTGTGCCTGTCAAAATTTCCTCTCAGCACTCAGCGTGTGACTTCAGGATACCGCCGGCTCAGCAGGAGGTCAGATGGGTGCCGATTTGGCTGGTGAAGGCACCCGTGCATGTAGGTAGCTTTCAGGTGTTCTGGCTGGGTTCTCAGCTTGCGAAGCGAGCCGCAGGCAGCACTGGCGCTGCCGACGCCTTCCTGCCGAAAGAGGAGGCCTCGGACACCAGCGCCTTCCATGCGCAGCTATTGGCAGCATAGCCAGCATTCAGGGACATGCCCCAACCCTGCAAGTAGCAACGCGTGGTCCAAAACCAAGGCCCAGAGCTTCTCCATGGATTTCGAGAATTTGGAGACACCAGAGCCACCGACAAAGCGACAGCGCCAGGACATGTGCAGCCTGCAGAGTGCATGCAGGGCACGCGGTTGCCAGAGTCTTGCTGCCCTTCGTGTGATCTGTCATGTAGGAGCCCACGCTCGATCCACCGAAGCCGAAGGAGAACAAGGACCACACCCGCTTCTTTGCGAGGGTCTGATCGCACATCCCGCTGCGAATCCGTTACTCACAGATTTAAATACAAGCAAAGCGCAGCCTTGCTCAAGAGATGTAGTAGCGCAGGCCAAGTCGGGCAAGATTGTCGACCGTGAGTTCCACCAGGCCTGGGTGCCATTGGTGCCGGAAGTCTCTGACCGCCAAAATTTAAAGCTGCATCACTCCTCCCAATGTGAAATGCACCGTGTGGAGTCTTCAGGCTCTACGAGATCGGCTGAACAACAGGCAAGATTTGGGCGAGGCCCGGACGATGAGCTACTGTAGGGTTTGAAAGACGGCCCAGAGGCGTGGCGTAGCATGTACCCTCCCCTGCGGTCCAGTTCAGGCCATGCCTGACACAGTCCGCCTCGGCGAGGGACCGCACTGGAAACAGCACCTCAGCAAGTGTTTTGAATTGTGGCTTGAAGGGACTTTCAAGCTTTATGCAGATATCAAGCATATTGACGAAGTGTGACTTGCTCTGAATCACTCATCCTCGTGTAAAAAAGTTGGAGTTCTGTTGCGACAGAACGCATCATGATGCAGCGAATATTCCGAGCCTGGGTTTGGGCGTATTTGCGTCGTTCTGGATGGGGGAGCCGAGGCGCTACTATTTCGAAAAGTTCAAAGTGAAACAGGAGAGGGGGCCGAACATGTATGACTACATACGCCCAGGGTTTGCTGAGCCATCCGGCACATCTCCGAACATTACAGGATGACCTCGTCGATTTCCTGCAGAGAATACGAAAAGCCTACGTCGAGGGCTTGTGCTGGGTCCTAGTCTACTACTACCAGGCCTGCAGACTGTGTTTCAAGGCCTGCATGTACTTACCCATCACTGCCACAGTTGACAGGGCTGCCCGTCCTGGACCTGGTTCTATCCTTATCACTATGCGTGGCCTGGCTAAGCGAAGGCTAACGTGGGCTTCGGCTTGTTGTAAATTTGGCAATGAAGCCTGGCACGGCGCAGCCCCTATCATCAGCTTCCAGGATCGAAGTGCCCTGCCTTGTTGCCACGGTGACCGTGTAGGTCCTTTTTCCGGCGCCCCTGCGACAACCTGTCACTGAAAGATTCAGAACGCAGACAACCCAAGGCCATTTGCCTCTGACCTAATTGGGTGCGGCAACCTCAAGTGCGGGGAGCTGACCTACTTCCAGCCAGCTGGCAGATCATCGTTTCGTTGTTGGAACCTGTATTTCAGCTGCTGATACCAGTAGAGTGCCTGACAGTGCATACAGCTGCAGAGCACTGAGGTCTGGGCAGCCCTTCCAGCCGTTCCAGCAGCTAATGAGTGTCCTCCCACCAGTCAGCGCCGAGGAGGTGACCGCAAGCGGACCAAACGGAGACTCGCCATACACAGAAGCATCTGGATTCTGCTGCGAGGCCGGTATCCCAGCCGCAATGCGCGAACTCATGAAGCAGGCCTTCTCTCCGTCTCCCGGCATGAAGTTCAGCCCAATCCACCCAATTAAAACAGCATGTGTTTTTGGGCGCCAGTCTGGAAGTCTGAGAGAAACCTGTATTGTGGCAGGCTAATCGATTTCTATCCGGTGGACTTCGGCTTGGATTTGAACGGCAAGCGCTTTACATGGCAGGCTCCCAAACTCAGAGTCTCCGACTGCGGTCGCTGCACCTGCCCCTAGCTGTTCAGGCCGTGGTTCTTTTGCCATTCATAGATGAGCCTCGTTTACTGCGGGTGTTGGGGCCGCTTCTGGCGAAGCTGAAGCCCCACGAGAAGGCAGAAATCTGGTGGTATGCCGGGTACAAAAGAAAGCATGCTGGCAGCTGCGACAGCTGCGACTGACTGATCTGTCTCAGATCAGAAATCGACGGGGCAACGAGCTTGTCTTCGGACACAAGCAGGACAAGGTTGGGCCGCCGGTGGAGCTGTGGATTCTACAAGGCGGGCGTGGCCTGCGCCCTTGTGTCAGGCCTTGTTCCATGCGGTGCAGCTGGCACAAGCAGCCTTCGAAGCCGGTCATGCTGGACTGAAGCAGCATCCCGGCCTGCTCATGCCAGTTCAGAATTCGGAAGATGTCACCTGTAAAAAGTTGAATGCCAATGCACAGATGTTGTCTCGGGTGCTTCTGCAGATCCCTTCCTTTGTCCAATGGGTTGCCTCGCTGAGGACTGTGCGCGACAGGCACCGGGAAAGGAACATAGATTTTGTCCATCCCCTTTGTGTAGGCGAGGTGAACGAAGGACGAATTCACAACGAAATCAGCGTGTGATCACCTGGCAGTACAACCGCTGGCATGGAAAGTGCATGGTGGCCGCCACGTGTGCGTTGACAGATACCTCTTCGGGGCCTTGGAGGGCTGGCAAGGAGGCGGTGCCAACAGAGAGGTGCGCAGGGGACCTGGGACTTGGGGCTCTTGAGATTGCGCTTCATGTGTGAGACATTGTGAGACGTAATTGGTGCCGTATCCGTAACCCAATCCTGCTTGGCGCAGGTGACGTCCCCCGTCGAGGGTCTCCCTGACGTGGAGGAGTCCCACTGTATCTCGGCACAGCCACTCGACAACGACGGCCGGTGGGTTTGGCTTGAATTGCAGGGCCACTTGCCCAGGGTGGGGGCAATGGCAACGTGCTAAGTTTGGTGTTGTAAGTCGCGGCATGCCCCGTTTTCCAGCATTACTCTGACAAGACAAGGTTCACTGACCCGGAAGGGGTGCCCCACCAGTCCAAGCTGTTGCCTGGCATCGCTGAGCAGCCAGTGGCCGCAATCTGAGAGTTCACGGTACACCTGCCCTGTGTATCGCACAAAATTCCAGAAATCGTGACATGTGTACAAGTCCCTGCCGCAAACATCATCAGGTGGTCAATGCCGCGGACATGGACGAAGGATCTCGCCTGAAGGGCTTCGGTGGAGAACCGGCAGCTTGGCCGCGATGAGCGACGGATATTGCCTCAACGTCTTTATCATCATCTTCATCTTATTCATCTTGATCATCATGTTGAAAAATGATCATGCCCAACTGGTACTGTCGGACTATCCCCAGCATGTGCGTACCAACGACGCCAGCAGCGACGCTGTGGCGGTCCACACGGGGCTGTCCAACATGAGGGCAGTGCTCTCCAGGACAATCGTGTTTTTCCCGATTTCTACGTTGTCGGGCCGAGGGCTTGGGTCTCTCCGACGGGTCACGGCGCAAGATGTGTGCAAGAAACGCATTGCGCGCTTGTGGAGTCGGGACAGCGATGCTTTGTCACGCGCGAACAGGAACTGCAAGGGTTCGTGTGCACAAGAGACAGGGGTGAGAACAAGCAAGACCAGACCAAGCCCTGTAAAAGCTGTTGCAGAGCGGCCCTTGGCTGAGGCACGCAAGCTGATCATGCAAGCCCTCGGCAAGGACGGCAGAAGAAAGCGCTACCAAGAAGCCATGTGAGAGGTTGCCTTAGCTGCCTTAGCTTGCGATGTTTCCTCGTGTTCCTCCTGGGAGCTTAAAGCCCCACTTCGACGGAGCTCGTGGACTCGTGCGTGTGGAAAGCTGCATCTCCATGGCTCCGGCCGTCAGGATAGCTTTCTTAAGTGTGGTCTTGCAAGTTGGGATGAAGGACTTTGCCGATCGACACTACTTGTGAGTGGAAGTAGCGACTTCATTCGGGATCAAGCCAAGTGTCCCCATTGGACATTAGCTGTGCAGCTGCGGTTCTCCACGTGTGAACTTTCGGCAAAGATCCATGTGAGAATGGGTAAGGTCCTGTGGCAACAAGCCTCTGATAAGAATCTATGGAGGAGTGTTGTAGCCTGTGCAGGCTTGATGATCCATGGGCTTGCCCCCTCGATCATCGACCTGTGGAAGAGCATCGGTTCCGTGAGCAGGCTGCGCGAGGGGGTTGGCACGCAGACAGACGAAAGGAAAGGGAAAGAGAGCGGGGGGAAGAATCAGCTCGATGGGAGAATGGCTGCCCTGCAGAATAGTCGAGAAAGCCGGACGGGGTTGGCTTCCCCCTACACGAAACAAAGGCCTGGAAGCGCTTTTACATCCTGCCATGAAGAGACCCAGCAGCGAGAGGTTCTACTACCACCGCCACCAGCAGAACTCATGCCTTCCACAAGCCTTCAGTTGTGTCTGTCCACTATGTACTGTGGAGTGAATGCGCCGGAAGTCTGTTCAGTTTCTTGATGTGCTTCGCCGTCACGACGATGGCCGGGAACCGAGATCCTGGCTTTTTTGCGGTTCGGCAAGGTTTGGCTACATCTCCTTGATGTTGGGCACAACATGGCACAACCGAGCTGCCTTTTGAGAGTCTGAGCGGCCAAGCGAACACAGCAGCCGTGCTCAGATCATCTTGCCTGCTGTTTGGGCAGCTCTATTTGCGACTCGAATGCTCCACCACGGCGCGCACAGGCGGGGCTCACCAAGCTGACCAGTCTGGGTGCTGTAGCTTCCCTGCAAGCTCAGAACTGCCACAACTTGCCATGTCGCTGCCAGTGACGTGTCGCGGGCCGCCTGCTACTGGGAGCCGATTCTGCGACCATGGGCCAGGGATTCCCAGTAAGCAGAGCGGTTTGGGGTCCGGATCAATCTCTCGGTTCCGTAATTAAGTCGAGACTTCTTTGGGCCATAAAATCACAATTGTGTGTCATGCTTTGCCTTGTATGCGCATGGGGCGCAGTACCACTGCAATCGAGCAAGAAGCCCCGAAAGCCCGAAGACACGCCGCGATGCTTTTCACCAGGTCCGTCCAGAAATAATAAGATCCGGTTTGATGGCCATTTGTAGTCAACGTCCGGTGTCCGGAGGTCATCCATCAATAGGCAATTATGTGGTGGGAGTGGTTACGCGGGAAAGAGGGCGCGATGCCGCCTGTTTTCACCACCACAAACAGCCGCCATCCGCATGCAGCTACGGCAGTGACTGATGAGACAAATGACTGCAACACAAAGAGGAAGACACGTATGTCTTTTGTTCATGAATCCAGTTGTTCTTGGAGATGGCAGCAACTGTTTGGCTGTAGTGAATCGGTAGTTGTTGACACCTGTGGCTGCAGGTCTTATGCCACATTTGGTCTGCATCGCTCTGCTTGGACACTGCCTCAGTGTGTTGCAGTATGGAGTCAGAAATCAAACTTTCTCACGAGCGACTTTTGATGACGGGAGATATCTGCCAGTATTTGATGAGCAGAGCCAGTGAAGTCGGCTGAGACTCGCGCACCTCCCACATCCCTTGATGGAGGTGTACTACATGGTGACAGCACGGAACAAGGCTGATTCTCCGGACTTGCATCAAAGCCTGGATGTCTTGTATTGTGCACGTCCTAGAACGGTTGGTGCTGTTTCTGCAGGCTGTCGTGGAGGTGTGTGCTCACTTTCCAGAGGTTCCCGTTGGCATGGCAGCTTTGAGGCATTCAGCCTTAGAGGTGGATTCTGCGCCCGACATGTTGTACAGTAGAATGTGTTGTGTTGGCAAACTGTCCTCCTGCGACCTGAGGTTGCAATTCTGTGCATGGGTCTGCCCCTGAGTGAATTGGGTTCGCCTGAGCTAAGAGTGTTGAGCCATGGTGCTTCAGGTGTCGGAATGTCGCTACCCCAGCTATTGACTGCTGCACCGCACTGCAGTCTAGACTCAGCCTCGGGGCTTTTCCGGCAGCCCTCAGGCTTCTGCGCAGTTGTTGGGTCATGCTGCGCCGAATGTTGAGACTGCTGGGATACATTTGTCAGCTTTGTGCAGATGACAGAGAATCACGCTTGCTATGGTCAGAGACTCTGCCATGACCACAGAGACGTGCGTTGCACGTTGAGCTCCGGACAATAAGACATATCGCCCGCCCACCCCCGACATTGATTTTTGGGGACGAAGCCCATGCCGTCGTGGCGGGACTTTTGGTGTGCCGGTTCGCTGCCCTCTCTCTGGAAGAGCAAGCCCGGCAAGTCCGTCTGCTGGCAAGGTGTCAGCCACAGGCTCCGTGTTAGTGCTACGAAACGGACGAAAGACTTCTCACCCTGTGATGCATACCATGGCATTCATCGCGTGACCTGATGAAAGGCTGTTGGTAAAGCTGCTGCGGCAAAGCGCCGAACTGACTCCCCGACGGCTTCTGGCCCTTCGGCTGGCATGCGATCTACCTGTACCACAGGTCCTTCTCCGACAGGCCAGGGAAAGGCAGTTGGGGGACTTTTCGTGCCTGGCCGCCCTGCCCCGACTTTGCAGGACGTGACCGTGCTGTCTGACACGCTGAGAATACCAGCGAGCGACAAAAAATCGGAGGCCATGGGTCAAGTCTTCACATGCCCTTGGATCTGGACGCAGCCTGTCAGGTCTCCATTCAGCTGGAGTGGCTCGTTCCCCAAAGTGCTCCTGGCAGCAGAAAGCGCAGCGCCTCATTTAAATGGCTGCCCGGCTTTGGCTGCACGGACGTCGGTGGCCGATGCCCACGCGACTTCAAGCGCGTCGTGCTCTACTTGCACGGCGGTGCCTACGTGCTATGCACTGCCAAGTCCTTGCGTGGTATCACATTCAATGTCGCTGCCACCCTGCAGGTGAAGCCATCGCGAAACAGCTTGTACTGTGCAGTACCGGTAGTGCTGCCTCGGACACGATATGGCCTTCCGTCAACTCCCATGCTGCAGGCCGCGCTTTGCGCGCCTGATTTCAGGCGGCCGCCGGAGCATCCCATTCCCGGGCCGATGGAGGACGATGTGCAGAGGGTGCTGCTTATGCATCGGGAGTTAGGGAGGACGCTCGGAGAGTCAGAGAAATTCCAAGGCGACTGTACGGCGAGGGTACATGCCTGTGGCATCACCATCGCTACTGGTAGCATCACTTTCATCACCCTCACATCACAAAGCATCACAAAACCATCACCACATTATTCATGTTTGATCAAAAACCGCAACCACCATATCACCAACTTCACAGTCGCCGCCGAGCAACATCATTCTTCACTGCATCCGTCAACGGCCCAACCCCATGACCTCCCCAGCCTCTGCTGACTTGCTGCGAACAGTTTTTAAGACGAAAGCCGAGAGACAATACCCTCGCGAGCTCCACTCATGCTACCGTCCTCTTGCAGAAGCCACATCAGGTTTCAAGTCGCAATCGCAAGCAGTTCCAGCTGAAGCTACCCATGAAGTCCACTACAGAGCTCACTCATTTTGCAGCACCGCATTGTCATCACCGAGTTTTGTGGTTGTCCAAGCAGTCTTGTTGCTGTCGGTGGTTTGAGCCGGCCACTGGTCTCGAAGTGATCTCATGCAGCGTCATTTTCTGGAAATGTCAGTCAGCATAGAGCCAGGGACCTCCAGAAGCGCCCGCACATGGACTTGGTTGACAGGGCCGGGTAGCAATCGTACAAGCACCAGACGCTAGAAATGGAACTTAGCCTCGCAGTCTTATTTATTTGCAGCAAAAAAGGTGGTTGAATGCACGATGGATCCTCAAGCTGCCAAGATCAGTAAAGGAAAGGTCTAGTCCAGTAAGAGCGGAGACAGTCAGCTGGGAGGATGCCATAGAGGTGTACCGGCACCTGCTTCAGACCATGCCTGGAACGGACATCATCCTGGCTGGGGACTCTGCGGGCGGAGGAATTGCAGCAGCGATGATGCACAAGCTTCAGGACCTCTGTCTCAGGGTGTGGTGCATGCTTGGGTCTCGGAGTCTGTCTGCGAATCCGGGCAACAGGAGCTCGAGCTGCCTCCTCCGACTTGCTGCATCCTCATCTCTCCCTGGACGGACCTCGGCCACGACGGCATGCGGAACGCGACGCTGTCCAACGAGGACCGCGACTTCCTGCCCGGAGCCCGGAAAGACCGAAAAGCCCACAAAGAGTTGTCGGAGTTGTCGCACGAGGCCACCGGACCTGGTCGAGTTTTGCGCTTCGATGACCCGCGGAGATTTGCCCCACAACGATTGGCAGCATTCGCCAGTTTTTGCACCAGGTCCCCTGCATGAGATCCCTCCCACTCTCGTGGTCTACGGCGAGGACGGCGCATAAGCACTCCCGGAAACCTGTAAGGGGGCACCTGCATATCCCAGCTCATCCCAGCTCTCAATGGCCAACTTGAGGACGAGCTGTTGGCCGGGCAGATTGCTCATTTTGGCGACTCGGGCAATTTAGCATTCGGACGCCTTCTTGGCACATTTGGGCACTCCGAGGCAGTGTTTGGCGACAGAAGGGCGCAAGTGTCACCCTGGTGCCCGTTCGAGGCCGAGCGCTCGGGCAGGGTTGAAACCAGTGACAGCATGTGACAGCCAATCGGTGCCAGTGCGAAGTCTCCTGCACAGGGCACCAAGCATGCAGGAGTACATTTCTGTATTGGCCTGCATGTCAATGATGTGCATCTACGCACTTTGTAGGCCTAGTGTAGAATTTTATAGAATAGTGTATAGAAATGTGCGGCATGCCGGCAGGGTTGCCCTCTGACAATGTATTGCCGAAGATTAGGGTCGGATGCTTGTGGGGTCGATTCTTCGGCCAGGCGGGGTGCATGCGCCATTGCTACTACATCATGTTTGGGAGCCTGCAGTTGATGCTTTCAGCGTGACTAAGCAGCAATCAATGAGTCGGTCCTTCGTCGATGTTCAGACTGTTTTGCCGTGCACTTGGCCGAGGACCTGTCCAGGTTTGTTGAGGAACACTGCATCAAAGTTTAGCAGGTGTGGCACTTTTAACTGCTTTTGATGGACTCCTGATCAGAGCCAGAGGCCTGAAAGAATGCGCATTCGGTCCGGCAAAGATCCGTTCGAATTTGCGTCCCACAGTGGTCTCCCTACCCTCTGCCATGGCTCACACAATGAGCTTCTGCAAGGACTTGAGCTTTTGAAAAGACCTTCGCGCCAGATTTCGGCACCAGACAAATGCCTACAAGGGATCAGACCATGCCTGGCTAGGTATGGCCTGCTCTCATATGCCAAGTCCGTCACAAAGCCGAAGCACATCCCTAGCCACAGCCACGCTCTTAGTCTTCCTGGGCTCCACGGCCATGCCATTGGAGACGCTTTGGATCGCTTGAGGCATGGTCCCTTCCCTGCCCGGCGGGGCCTTGGTGTGGGGCACATTCCTCGGAGGACTCGCCGAGTCTTACAGTGTTGCAGCAGAATCTCAGACTTTTTTTTGGTATCGCCTGATGCATAGTCATAGCATCCAGGCTCAATCGAGGCTTACTTACTGTACTGCGAGGGCTCTACACTCCTAGCTCAAGGCAAGCCGCATTGGGTACGCTTCCTGAGGTGTCTTGCCAATGGCGACTATGGCATTCTGGGCTGTCACCTTGTACAGGCGCGACAGACTTGCTACTTCCCGTTGTCAGCAGAAATGCGGGTCAAGCTTCTTTAGCTTTGCTGCCAGCCACGGCCCGCGAAGAGACCCGACCATGCAATCCACCGAAGATGTCAACAGTGTCTCGGCGAATTTATATGGGACGAAACGGTCAACTTGCAAATTCAAACTATCCGTCGTTGAGCTGCCCGGCTACCCAAGGCGCATTATCCCGGCTCCTGCCGGTGAGCCGGGGCAGTCACTACGACATGACATGTGACATGCTTTGACCTGTGGTTCTTGGAAGGAGCTGAACCGACAGATCCACAGTGACATCAAAGACAGTGCCGGGGACTGCGAGGCTGCCGAATCGGCCCAAAGGCCGCAGGCGGGCTAAAGTCTTAGCTTTCCAGAGGCGCTGTGGGACTATCGGACGACCATCGGGGAAGTGCTGTTCTCCAGACCGCTTTCAGAGATCTACAGGACGGCGGCCGCATGGATTGACATTCGTACGGATGCCGTGTGCTTGAACAGGAGCTGCGAGGGTAGTGGGCGGCTCGCACACATCACGACGGACAGGGGAGGAGTTGCTTGGGGCCCAGCCCTGTTGGCAGATTCGCTTGATTTCGCGTGGTTTCCCTGGTGAGTAAAGCAATCAATGGCCTTCCACTTGATGGCTGATTCGGCTTTGTGGCCATGTCGAGGGAAGGCGGATGAAAACAACCACTTGGCATACCTGCACAGCCTACTGCCTGCTTGTGCTTCTGATGTGTGTCTTGCCCAGACTAGTCAGTGTTTCGGCCACTTTCATTACAACGTGCCACAGATGTCCGTAAGCTTGGGGACATGCTCCCAGGATACAGACATTGCCGTTCTGTGGGCCACCGGTCTCAAGTCCCTGGAGCTCGTAGACGCATTGGCATGATGCTCAGCCAGGCCTCTCATGGACGACAAAAGGGTAGCCACTTCAAAAGGAGGCAATGCCAGGTGTCAGTGCTGAGATACGGTGTGCGATGCCGAAGCATTAAATTGAGGTCACACCGCCGGCTGACATATCCTCACCAAGCCAGCTGGAACTCAGAGTTTTCGCCGGGGGGGCAGTGGAGAGGGTTTTCTGTGCGCATAAGCGAACAAAGAGAGGGGAGGGAGGAGCCTCCGAGGCAGTGGGCGCTTACGTTGACGGCAATGTTCAGCAATCTGCATATCTACACCAAAGTCCTCGTCAATGACAAGGCAGCTTTCGCTGGGCCATTGATTGAGTCTGCTTCGGGCATGACGACTACGCGGGACAGTAATTAAGCAGTTACAAGTGCATGCATGCGTTGTAGTATGTATGTATGTATGTATGTATGCATGTATGTATGCATGTATGCATGTATGCATGTATGCATGTATGCATGTATGCATGCATGTATGGATGTATGGATGTATGTATGTATGTATGTATGCGTTTATGCAATTTATGTATGAATTCATCTATGTATGTATGCATGCATGCATGCATGCATGCAAGGATGTCTGTCTGTCTGTCTGTATGTATGTATGTATGTATGTCTGTCTGTGTTTAAAAACCTCCCTTGGTATTCATGCATCTGTGATCGTTCGTGTGTGCGTGCGTGCGTGTGCGTGTGCGTGTGTGTGTGTGTGTGGGTGCGTCTGTGTGTGTGTGTGTGTGTGTGGGTGCGTCTGTG
>CAJNJA010015086.1:19137-35082 GCA_905231915.1 Symbiodinium necroappetens | reverse complement strand
ACCCCTAAACCCTAAACCCGTGGGCAGCTTCACTGAGCCACTTGAAGGCTTCATCGGGCTTCTTAGAGGCTGGGACACCTGCAGTATCGCATCCTCCTTGAACCCCCGAAAACCTAGGTCCTAAATCCCAAACCCCTGAACCCGAAAACCACAAGGCTGAACCTTCAATAAAAAGTCGCAGGGAGTCCCAAAGCAGCTGCTCGGGTCCCAGAGCTTCGAGCTTAGGGTTTTCTATTCCGCGCATCGGTCGAAAGGCTAGCCACCTCTTCTTTGCCACCTGGCTGCACGATCGTGATCATCGCCTCCAAAGGGGGCCAAAGATGAAATTGGACTCTCATCCGGTTCCATGGCTGCGGATTTCATCTCCTGCGGCAGGACATTCAGCCCAAGCCCTCAACCCTAAGTCCCTAAACACCACCAAACCCAGATGGACAGTTCTCTAAACTAAAGTTCCCTTTTTAGGGTCCTTCTTTTGATATAAGATTGCCGTGCTATGTTGGGGACCTGAAAAGGGGACCCTAACTTAGAGAACTACCCAGATCCGAAGCTTCCCGGCCCGAACGCCTGAACCTCAGATCGTGACAAGTGATCCTCTAACTCTTAGGGTTTAGGGTTTAGGGTTTAGGGTTGAGGGTTTAGGGTTTAGGGTTTAGGCGGCTTTGGGTCTAAACCCTAAACCCTAAACCCGAACCCCGAGAGACCCGAGTTCCCAGCGCATCAGCGGCACGCGGATGATGGTGTCGCAGCCACCGGAGAGCATGGCCCAGTAGTCCTCTAGGCCGGTGTTAGGGTTTAGGGGTTGGGGGTTTAGGGGTTTGGGGTTTAGGGGTTTAGGGTTTAGGGTTAGGGGTTAAGGTTTAGGATTGAGGGCTTGGGGGCGTGACGTGTCTTTCTCCTCGCAGCGACAGGCACACCATACTGCATCCAGGGTTTAGGGTTCAGGCTTTAGGGTTTCGGGTCCAGGGCATCGGGTTTAGGGTTCCGAGGACCTCGCACCGCACACTTTTTTAAGGTTATACTGTTCTTGCCATGGGTGTAAGAAACCTGGGCCCTCTATCTAGGCGCTTGGACATGCTGTACATGACCCACCTCCCGACCCAAAAATGACAGTTTAGGGTTTTGGGTTTGCAGTTTAGGGTTCAGCTTCTCAGGGTTTAGGGTTAACAGTTGGATAACTCTCGAAAGCTTGTGTCCCTGCACCGCGGCAACCCTTAAGCCTATACCAGAGACTTCTTCTTCGGGTCCGGCCTTTTTGGGGGGCCTACCTGTTGAACCTTCCCATTCCGCCGGCTGCCTTACTTCCAGTCCTACGGGCTCCGAATATATCGATAAACAGATACTGGCTCCCTGTTGGGGCCATATTAAAAATGATCAGTTTTATTCCTTATTAGGGTTTTACTATAACAAAATGTAAACTTGTAACCAACAAGAACCCAGTATACCTTTGTAAGACGATTTTTAAGGAGAACTGAAAAGCATCCCAAAGTGCCAGCTACCCGACATGAGCTAAGTCTGTAAATGCTATTACAGAGCACACTTAAGCCGCTTCAGCCTTGAAAGGAACCACGATGATGGATCTCTACCTTAGACTCTAAATTCCCAGACCCCTAAACGGCAAAACCTAGAACAACCCTCGCGCTAAACCCAAACCCCGAATCCATACACCCCAAACTCTGACCCCTGATCCAAAAAAACATAAACCATAACCATATGCCGCCAAAACTGAGTGTTGAAACCAAAATCTTAAGTCATACACCCGAACCCTGAGACATCAGAGGGCCCTCTTATCTGTTCGGATAGTGGCTTCAGGGCTTACGGTTCAGGAAGAAGTTAGGATATAAGGTGGTCTGGGCATTCCTATACGGGCCTAAATAATTACTAGGACTATTTCGGGGGTTCCCTAGTGTAGGTATACGACAATGGGTCCCCAAACCCTAGGCGCTATTCTAATTCTAATTATTAAGGCCAATCTATTAAGGCGTTAGGTTTTTAGGCGTCGGAGTGTGAAGATCTCCGGGTTCGCCGGCGTTACCCTAAACCCTCTCAAGGGCTTAGGCTTTTTGTATATCACCTCTTTCCTAAAGGTGTCAGGAATGCCAGGTTGGTTGAGGCTTAGGGTTTAGGCTTTAGGGTTTAGGGTTTCTGGAAGAGCCCTCATGAATCTGCGACTGCAGAGACTCCACTTATCGCTCAAATGAGACGTAGGAGGCAGATCATGAATGCGGGGTTCTTCTGTACTCCGCCATGACCCGCATGCAGTAAGAGTCCATGATAAGGGCACGATTAAGGGCCATATGAATGTGTGTATATATGAATGTTGTAAATAGATATTCTTATTTCACCGGTACTGAGCGGGGGCAGTATCCCGTTCCAGGCCCACCATGGACTCTGAACTCCAAGCCCTGAACCACAACACCGAATCCTGACTCGTAAAACCGGGATGAGTGTGATTAGTCATCACATCCCCAAAACATGTTACCACAAAGACAATACCTTTTGCTAAACCTCGAATACGGGAAACGGAAACCTGATCTAAAGAACTACAGACAACCTTACACCTAATCCGCATAGCAACCAGCATAGAACCCTTTTAAAAAAGCCTGGACCCTGAACCTTAAACCCTAAGAAGAAGCCCAAAAGGACGGGAACCCTTACTCAATCATCACCCCACAAAACCCTCTGGCAACCCTGTGGTATAGAGCTATAAAGCCTGTTTAGGGTTTAGTGTTTAGGGTAAAGCCTATTAAAGACTTCGTTGAACCCGTGCAGAGCTCTTGCAGAACCTTTGTTCGACCCCTCTAAACTCTACCCCTAACACCCTCAAACCATAAACCCTCAACCCCTAAACCCTAAACCCTAAACCCCTAAACCCTAAACCCAAAACCCTAAACCCCTAAACCCCTAAACCCTCCCACGCTGGCTGCGTCCTCCGTGCCGTTGATGTTGCCGGGATCTCGGACCTGACTGCTTCAAGGGACCTCCTTAGAATCCTACGGTTTAGGGTTTAGGGTTTAGAGTTTAGGGTTTAGGGTTTAGGGTTTAGAGTTTAGGGTTTAGGGTTTAGCCTCCTGAGAATCCTAAAGGGCTGTTTCTCTAAAGCAGGGTCCCTTTAAAGGGTCTAGGGTTTAGGGTATAAGTGGGGTTATAAGGTTCCTTTAATGGGTTCCTTTAGGGTTTATAAGTGGGGCTATAGGGTCCCTTGAAAGGGTTCCCTTAGGGTCCTACTTGGAGGTTCATGGGTAGGTAGTTATAACCTATATTAGGGGACTTATAACCAAACTTACAACTACCCATGAACCTCCAAGTACAGGTCTTCCTACATGGTGTGGTAAAGGGGCCGCCACGACTGAATACGGCAGTGCAGTGTATAGCGTATCGGGATGTATATAGTGAAGTAGACAGTGAGGTATACTAATATACTTTGTAGGGCCTTTTGTAGTATAGCAAAAGAGTCTCCAAGCATAGTGTGTGTGTGTGTGTGCATATACATATATATATATATCTTGATTGTGTGTCACGGCTAGTCAGTAACATAAGGGATACTGTCTAAGTACTTTCGGGGCTAGTTTAGTAGGTATGCGCAGCAGTCATAGTGCACTTTGTACAGTATGTGGGAAATAGAATTGTGCATGTAGTACAGTACAGACTATAGAGTATAGAGTACGCAGTACATGGTATACAGTATATAGTACAAAGTAGACAGTATACCTCACATAGAACATGCTGGATATGACGCATGTTGTATACAGTATATAGTATGCAATATATATATATATATATGAATTACAGCATGCAGCACAGTATAGCTAGCTAGCATAGCTCAGCATAGCTCAGCATAGCATTGCACAGTTTTAGTACAGCTATTGGGGGTTGCGCGGTAATTAATACCATGGCTAGATGCGCAAGCCTCTGGTCCCATGTCAAGGACCTCCCTGTTTCTGATCATGGCGGAAAAGGTGTAAGGGTTTCGGGATGCCACAAAGGCCCGATGTTAGGCGACCGCGCTGAAAGGGCCATGATGTCCACGGTCTCATTGCCCGTGCCTGGCGGGCGTGTGTGCTGGGCGACGGAACAGCATGGTATGCGATGTTGGCTTGCTGCAAGGACAGCAGAACCCAGAGAGCCCAATACCCATTAAATAAGGAATATACCTTAAATTATAGGGGCCTTAATATTATGATTCAAAGTATATTCCTTAATTAAGGGGGGATTGGGCTCTCTGGAAATGTTCAACCCTTCTTCACCCATCCCTTGGCTTCAGGGCGTAGGTTGTAGAGCTTAAGGTTTGGGTGGGCCCTCACCCAGTTGCTAACAGCCCCAAAAACTTCCGATGGCAAGGCAGGCTCTGTTGAAACAAGCCGGGCAGTCCGTAGAGAGGGCCCGCGGGTATCTTCTTCTGTTCCTGGACGGAATTTGGTTTTAGGGTTTAGGGTGTAGGGTTTAGGGTTTAGGGCTTTTGATGAGTTCAGAATGCTGGATTTCAAGATTTCCCCAGCATCCTGCTTTAAACTCGAAGCTCTAAACACGGACGCCTAAAGCCCCGACTCTCCACCCTGAACCCAAAATCCTCAAATCCTCAGGCGAAGCGGCTGGATAAACGTCAACCCTTCATGTAGACCCCTCGGTAACAAACATGAATGAACTCCCTTCCTTAAAGGGGCCTTAACAGTAGGACCCCTTTGACTAATCAGGGGAATCAGGGGTCTACAGTGTACGGAAGCAAAGCTCGGCACATCCCAGGCCTTATGATGTTGGGGCAGAGTTTAGGGTTTAAGGTCTGGGGTTAGGCTTTAGGGTTTACGGTTTAGGGTTTTGGGTTTAAGGTTTAGGGTTTAGGGTGTAGGGCTGCAAGTAGGCAAGATACCACTTGCAGGCTCCGGGGGCAGAGCAGGCAGAAGGGGTGTAAGGGTTTAGGGTATGGGGACGTAGCAGCTTGCAGGCAGAGTTGCCTACACCCTAAACCCTAAAGTACTTGGTTTTGTTCCTCGGCGGTCCGGTTTTAGGGTTAAGGAATTCGGGTTTAGGGTTTAGGGTGTTGGCTTTCGGGTTTAGGTTTACTCTACTTTCCCTTGAAGGGTTCCCAGGAGCGTTTTTACAAGGGCTTAAGGGGTTTTATCCCGTTGTTCAAGGGGTTTATAAGCGGTGCAGTAGCGGTTGCATAAAAGCTCTTAAGATGATGAAACAATTAGCTTTAGCCTCGGGTTCTATACGGGGCTGATTTAAGGATCCACTCGAAGGCCTGGTTTAGGGTTACGGGCTTCTGATTGCGTAGTGCCTAAAGGTTTAGGGTAAGAGTTTAAGGGTGTTCTACAGGGAGCTCGTCCTTGGAAATTTTTGCAACTGCAAGGCTGCAATTTATTGCAGAATGCACCCGCCCCTAAACCCCTAAACCCCTAAACCCCTAAGCCCCTAAACCTCTAAACCCCCAACCCCTAAACCCTAAACCCTAATCACCGCTAAGCCCTAAACCCCTAAACCTCTAAACCCCAAACTCCTACACTCTAAACCCCAAACCCCTAAACCCCCCCCCTCTAAACCCTGGGTTTCTTGCAGAGGGAGCTTAAGGGGTTAGAGTCTGTAGGGCCTGAGGTGTGGGTACGGTCCCAAAACTGACTGGTTCTTATAGTAGAAGCCCAAAAGTTGGAAACCCAATAGCCTCAATCCTTAAGAGTAATGTATAAGGAATCCCAGCACTATTTGTCCTTCATTAGGTTTCCAACTTTTTGGGGTGTACTATAGTAGGGAATGGAGGAATGGGTTTTTGGGACTACTATAGAGGACCTTCAGGGACTATCATTGGGATGCATTCCCCCATTCCCTACTGAGAACCAGGGAGAAAACTTCCACCACGCTCCATGTCGCGTTTTTTTGCTTGCTGTGTAGAGGGCTACAGGCACAAGCATAGTAGTGGTGGTGGTGCCCCTAAACCCTCATCCCTAAACCCCTAAACCCTAATCCCTCAACCCTAACCCCTAAACCCTAAACCCTAAACTCTAAACCCTAACCCCTAAACCCTAAACCCTAATCTCTAAACCCTAATCCCTCCCTAATGCCCAAACCCTAAACTCTAATCCCTAAACCTGAACCCTAGGCGTGGTCGTGGTTTTGGTGGTGATGGAGCCGCTGGTGCTGCACTTGAGGGTTCGGGGATGAGGGGCCCAAGCTTTGGAAGGCTTCGAAACTGGACCCTTCACCAAGTTCGTAGGGTCTGGGGATTAGGGTTTAGGGTTTAGGGCTTAGGTTGAGAATGCAGACTTGCCTTTTCGCACATGCGGCACAATGTTAAACGTGGCAACAGGTCCGAAGTGAAACGTAGATCTTTGTCAGCACCTGGGTCTGTTGGGGAGATCGCACGGGAGGCCATGGACCACAATTTCTGACAAGGATCCACATGGTAGCTTTTTCAAAGCGAGGCACCTGGTGAAGCCGACCACTCAAGAGGACTGAAGCCGCACTAGTGGATTCCAGTAAGCTACCAGGTTTCCCCCACTGGCCCTCAAACCCTAGACCCTTAAACCCTAAACCTAAACCCTAAACCCTAAACGGCCCTAAACCCTAAACCCTAAACCCTTTTTCCTCTGTTCCTACTCTTTCGGTCTTACAAGGAGGCACCAAAACCCAAAAAGGGTAGAAGGGCACGACTGCAAGACCATGGGCTTTTCCTAGGACGAGTCGAACGATTAGAAACCATGGAAGACTCGGGGGCGTTTCCTGATCCTGAACCCTAAAGTTAGGTTTAGGGTTTAGGGTTTAGGGTTTAGGGTTTAGGGCTTAGGAAAAGATTTGAAAACCCTCCTGTCGTCCTAAGCCCCAAGCCCGAAAACGCAAAATCCTAAACCCAACACGCCGCAAGTCTTAAACCCGACTCAAAGGCCTGAAACCCTAACAACCCTAAACCCCTAAACCCCTAAACTCCTCAACCCCAATAAAAACCCTGAGCCCTACATAGCACAACCCCAATTCTTAAGCCCTCAACCCTAAGCCCTAAACCCTCAAAGCCCTAAACCCGAAACCCCAAAACCCAAAACCCTCAAAGCAATAAACCCTAAACCACCAAGCCGCTGGCTTCCCTCAGGGCCTTCAAACAATGAGCCCCCTGGGTGTCACATCTGCGCCCCAGGAGACACTCCGAGATCTCTCCGAGGGCCCTCTTAAGGAGTGACGCGAACGTGGGAGTTTAGGGTTTTAGGGCTTTGAGGGTTGAGGGTTTAGGGCTTTGACGGCTTTGAGGGTTTTGAGGGTTTTGAGGGCTTTGGGGGTTTAGGGTTTAGGGCGTTGAGGGTTTGGGGTTGTAGGGGTTTAGGGCTTTGAGGTGTAGGGTTTAGTATTGTCGGCTTCGGGCTTCTATAGTATCAAGGGGCGACGCGCTTGAAGGCTAGGGCTTGGCTCTGGGGATTCGGATGTTAGCATGGGTTTACGGCTTAAGGAAGTTGGGGGACTGCTAGGGTCTGGGTTTGGGGGCTTAAGACTGACGGTCTGAGCTGGCACTCCTACCACTGCTACTACTAGGGTTTAGGGTTTAGGGTTCAGGGCTTAGGGTGTAGGTACCACCACCACATCACTACACCACTACCCCACTGACTACTACGACGACGACTATCACTACCACTACGGCTTTGGGTTTTAAGGGGTGATGAGCCCTGGAAGCTGCATTTGCATGTGAACGGAAGTCCATCGGACTGCAGGCGGAGGTTGCGAGACATCAGACTGCAAACTCAGCGCCTACCCTTTGGTCGATGAGACCGAGGCCTCTGTCAGTCAGCGGAGGCTGCGGAGGCTTCGGGTTTGGGGCTTAGGGTTTAGGGTTTAGGGCTTTGGGTTTAGGGTTTAGGGTTTAGGGTTTAGGTCGGGTTTAGGGTTTAGGGTTTAGGTCGGGTTTAGGGTTTCGGGTCCGGGTTTAGGGGCTATCAAAAGTAACCGCGTCTTCCTTGAAAACCCAAACCCCTTCAAACTTTCCTCTCGCCTTCCAACTTCTCAGAGAACACCCTCCAACCAAACCCTGAGCCACAAACCAAAAGCCCTAAACCCTACAGCAGACACTGCATCCTAAACCCAATTTGAAGACCAAGACATCTAAAGAAGCTCCTTGCTCTGTAATACCACTGAACCCAAGCCCAAAGCGAGTCTTGGCCTAGGCATACTTCTCGAGGTTAATGACCAGGCAAAAGGCCAAGCATACCGAGTCCCTAAACCCTAAACCCTAAACCCCAAACCCTAAACCCTAAACCACCGAGATTATCTAGGAGTATGCGCGAATCTTTAAGCAAGCCCCACCTGACTTCCAGAGGGATGCCTTCTCGAACTGAGCTGGGCTCATTTCCCATCAAGCGCTCTTGGAGAGCTGAGCAAACTGCAGCTCTAAACCCCAAAACAGTGAACCCTAAACCCCCAAAACCATTAAATCCTAACACCAAACCCTAAACCCTAAACCCTAATCCCCCACAAGCACCAAATCCTAACC
Source organism: Symbiodinium necroappetens (assembly GCA_905231915.1). NCBI lineage: Eukaryota > Dinophyceae > Suessiales > Symbiodiniaceae > Symbiodinium > Symbiodinium necroappetens. The sequence continues at coordinate 26,621 of CAJNJA010015086.1, read as the reverse complement.
CTAAGCCCTAAACCCCAAAAGCACTAAATCCTAACACTGAACCCTGAACCCTGTGGCTGAGGGTTGGGAGCTCGCGCCTTGGGGTGTTAAGGCTCGTCGCACGAGGAGCACGTGCTCGGACTGAGGACACTCTTGGATCCAGGGAGTAAGGGGCTTGAGGGCCCTAAACCCTAAACCCCAAACCCCAAACCCCTAAACCCCAAACCCCTAAACCCTAAACCCCAAACTCCCAAATCCCTAAACCCCGAGAATTCTTGGGGTTCGGCGATGTGGCTTTACTGGGATGACGACGAGCATTCCGAACAAGGCCCTATTGTGCTTAACCCAACTATAGGTTAGCCATTGAACCCTAATCCCCCCCTAAACCCTAAATTTAAATCCCTAAACTCTCACCCCTAAACCCTAAATTTAAATTCCCTAAACCCGAAAACCCGTAACCCCTAAACCGCTGTCCCCGAAAAGCTACCCTAAACTAAACCTCAAACCCTTAAACCGTAGACTAAACCCAGAAACCCTTAAACCCAGTAGCCCCTGAGCCCTAGACCCTCTACTATAAACCCTAAACCCTATCAGTATGTATGAGGAACCCCTAATACCCTAGCCCATGGTCTGGGGCACAGGGTGTCACATGAGGCGGGGCACCCCGACCTTGACGCTCTGAACGCCTAACAAAGGAGCCTCAATAGCTAGTAGTTCGTAGTGTTCGTAGTGCCTTGTAGAAAGAAAACATGTACATATATATATATATACATACACATACATGTGTGTGTAGATATTATATATGTATATGTATATGTATATGTATATGTATATATGTATATATGTATATATGTATATATGTATATATGTATATCTGTATATATGTATATATGTATATATGTATATATGTATATGTATATATGTATGTGTATATATATATATGTATGTATATGTATATATACCCCCCAAGACTTACCCTCTTCTGTTCATTCAGGCGCTAACTTGAATTCCTGACCAGGGTGGGCTTCGGGGTATAGGCCCTGAATCCCAAGCCCTAAACCCTAAACCCTAAACCTAAGCCTCTAAACCCTAAACCCTGAACCCTAAGCCGTGCGGATTTAGGGCTTCGGGGTGCTGTTGGGTTTCCGCTCAGAATTCTGCGTCGAGCCCAGCGCAGCCGGGTTTTGTCGAAGAGGTCGCTTCTGATCTTCGGGCCTTTAAGGAATCTACAAGGGTAGCGGTACAGTATAGCTTAGGGTTTAAGGTTTAGGGGGGGGTGGGGTTTAGGTATAAGGGCTCTACAAGGCCATAAGGGATGCATGAGGGATCTAGAAAGGCTCGCTCCAATATGAGGGATTGAAGCCCCAAACAGCCCTGCAAAAACTGCGCAAAAAAATCCAGGACCCTGTATCTATCTGGGCCCTGAACCCTGAGCCGTCCCTTCATATCTTCCTATCTCCAAACCCCTCGACTTTTCAAGAGGCCGTGGAAACCTCCCGGATGCACACGATGGGTTTCGGGTGTCGGAGGACTTGGGTCTAGGGCTACGGCTTGCGATCCTGAGAGTGCGATGCTGAAACCCTGAACTGTTCTTCTGGACAGCTGAAACGGAATTTTCAGGATTGCTAGCACGTGTCATCCTTGTACTACTAGAGAATACTCGTGTTGCTCCTGTGGAAACTACGACAACGACCACCGTGACCGGTACCAGTGCGTTTCGTCGCTGATGTTGTCGATGATATAGCCTGTTGGTGCGCTGCCACTGCCGCCCTGGGCGTCCCTCCTCCTCCTCCTCTTCCTCCTCCTGCTGCTGCTGCTGCTGCTACTGCTACTGCAACCAATACGACATTTACATGCTTCATTCATTCTTCAACTGCCCCGCTGCTGTTCTCACAAATACACTCTGCTGCCAGCCATCTATCTTTCTCCTCTCGTGCTAATGCCTCATACCGCATCTGCAAGCCCACGGAACAAGGGCTAAACGGCCCTGCATGGTCAGAAGCCTCGGGAGTAGGAGAGACCTATAGAACGATGCACAGCTTCTGTGCAGGTTTCCGTTTGATCCTTAAGTGTTTCTAGAATGGAAACCCCACAGCGAAGAGAGTGCAGAGGTTCTGTCGCGAGGTGCATTCTGAGCTTTGCTCACGGCCCGAAACGTGGCACGTCTCTCTCAGCAATGCCCTCCCCGGTGAGACCATAGCCTCGGAAGCACTGCTGCTATCTGCTAGAACTCTTCGCAGGGAATTTGATGGCAGTGCACAAACTTGTACAAGTGCAGGTGCGAGTAATAGTAGCAGTAGTAGTCGTCGTCGTCGCCATCGTCGTAGTCGTAGTCGTAGTCGTACTCGTAGTGGCAGTCGCAGTCATAGTCGTCGTCGAAGTAGTCACAGTCGCAGTCATAGTCGCAGCCATAGTCGTAGTAGTCGTCGTACTCGTAATCGTAGTTTTGCAGTCGTCGTCCTAGTAGGAGTAGTAGTACTAACCAGTCGTCGTGGTGGCAGTAGCAGCAACAGCGGTGGGACTGGGAGAAGTTTTGGAGAAATAGTAGCGAACACGGCACTCGGAAGAGGATGTGAGTAGTGGTAAAGTATACTGGTAGCGGTGGGGGTCGTGGTAGATGCAGTCACACTTGTGGTAGTGGTGTTGGTCGTGGTACCGGCAGCACAGCCAAGATCATGATCCCGACTGCCTTTTCTGACTTATACTATACCACGACGAAATACTACCAGCATCTTCCATGGGGTTCTCATGATTCCGTGTAGTGATGTTAAAGTCCTTCCGTCGTCGCTTTTTCGACCAGCTGCATGTGAATAAATCTCTTTCGCCCTTGAACGGTGAACGGTTTAGGGTTTAGGGTCGTCTAAGCCAGCGGACAAGAAACATGCTCAGGATTTGAAGGTGGGGCTTTGGACTTCGACTGAAGTTATGGGGCACTTCTAAACCCTACACCCTAAGCCTTTAAACCCGTAAACCCCCCTAAACCACAAATTAAACCCTGCACCCCGAAACCCGATCCCACCAAAAAATAGCCCCCAAACCCTAAACCCCTAAACCCTAAACCCCTAAACCCCTAAACCCTAAACCCTAAACCCCTAAACCCTAAACCCTTAAACCCTCAAACCATCCTAAACCCCTGAACCCCCCCTCTGAACAAGCTAGCAGCCTGGAACGTGGCCCGGAACCCCTATATCCTAAACAGAAAAGAAAGCCCAAATCTGAAAAAAAAACACCAACAACAAAAGCAACACACTTTAGGGTTTAGGGTTCCAAAAAACAACATCCCCATCCCCCGAAGATCCTTGGCCAAGGGCTAGTTTAGACTTTAGCGTTTTTTTCTGAACTTGAAGACCACCATACGGGTAGTTCTCCAAATTGGGGTCCCTTTTGGGGTCCTTTTTATAAGGGTGCCGTACTATATTGGGAACCCCAAAAGGGACCCTAATTTAGAGAACTACCCGTATATTTGCCCGACAGTGAGAATGTCGAACCCCAGACCTGAGACGCTAGGCGTTGAGGGGCTTAGGGGCTTAGGGTTTTAGGGCTTTAGGGGTGTAGGGTTTTAGGGGTTTAGGGGTTTAGGGGTTGAGGGGCTTAGGGACTTAGGGTTTAGGGTGACACTTTGGGGTCCTCGCGTTTAGACTCGATTCTTGTCGCATACACCGTCTGGACTATAAGGCAACGGAAGGATGTAGGGGCCTGGATAATTAGGATCGGGCTTTGGGGTGCCCTACTTGGAGTTTCATGGTTTAGGGTTTAGGGTTTAGGGTCCTACTTGGAGTTTCATGGGTAGTTATAAGGGGGTTATATAGCAAGGTAACTATAGTCATAACCCAAATTAGGGGACTTATAGCCATGCCTATAACTACCCATGAACCTCCAAGTTAGGTCAGGATCCCCAAAGTAGTATTGCTATTTGGACTAACTAGACCCTAAACCCTAAACCCCAAGACCCTGAACCCTATTTTTGCCGTTTTGGACCCCCTGTATTTATCCGTTTTGCCATGGCACGCGAAGCTCCCGGCACCGCTGTTGGCGAATCCCTTCGGTTTCATGTTTGGGGGTTGTTAGGATTTGGGCTTTAAGAGTTTAGGAGTTTAGGGGCTCAGGGCGTAGGAGTTTAGGGGTTCAGGGTTTAGGGGTTTAGGGGTTTGGGGTTTAAGGCTTTGGGTTTACGGATTTGGGGTTTAGGGGTTCACGGTTTAGGGGTTTGGGGGTTTAGGGCTTAGGGCTTTAGGGTTTAGGGGTTTAGAGCTTTGGGCTTAGGATCAACCTACTTACTAGGCCACCAGTCCTTTCTTGCAAAGTGCCAATGCTACGATACTACATAAACCCTAAGACCTTAAGACCCTATAACCCTAAAAACCCCTAAACCCTAAGACCCTAAGACCCTAAAACCCTAGAGCCCCTGAACCCTCCCACAGGTTCGTCTTGCTGCCTTCATGAACCGAGCAAGGCTTCGGGATATGTCGAACAGGAGTCCCCAGCCGATCTGTCTATTGTTTTGCAAGGTAACTTCAACAAAAAACAGACAACCCTTGAACCCTAAACCCTCCCTTAAAGCTCACCTTAAACCTCGTTTTGAGGTTGCAAAAACAGAATGGCACTCTGAGAAAAAGGACCCTAGGCGGGACCCTAATTCAGAGCACTACCCTGAACCCTAACCCTAAACCCTAAACCCGAAAACCCAAACCCTGAACCCCTAAACCCTAAAAACCCTAGAAACCCTAAACCCTAAACCCTATAGATCCCCTTAAGGAGCCCTTTAATGAACCCCCAAAAAAGACCCTAAAACCCGAACCCGGAAGACGAAACCCTATAGATCCCTTTTAAGGAACCCTTTAAGGAACCCTATAGATCCCTTTACAGGAACCCTTGTAAGGAACCCTATAGATCCTATAGATCCCTTTTAAGGAACCCTTTAAGGAACCCTATAGATCCTATAGATCCCTTTTAAGGAACCCTTTAAGGAACCCTATAGATCCTATAGATCCCTTTAAAGGAAGACGAAACCCTATAGATCCCTTTTAAGGAACCCTTTAATGAACCCTATAGATCCCTTTAAAGGAACCCTTTAAGGAACCCTATAGATCCCTTTAAAGGAACCCTATGTCCCTTTAAAGGACGACGAAACCCTGGGGTCCCTCGATCTCCCCAGGATTTCCCGCCCGGCGCCTCACTCACGCTCGGACGCAACTCTCGTACGTTGGGATCCTGGGTTCAGGGTTTTCTTTAGGGTTCCTTAAAGGGTTCCTAGGAAGGGATCTATAGGGATCTATAGGGTTTATGGGTTTAGGGTTTAGGGTTCATGGGTTTAGGGTTTATGGGTTTAGGGTTGTAGGGCTTAGGGGTTTTAGGTTTTAGGGTTTAGGGTTTATAGGGTTGGGGGTTTAGGGTTTAGAGTTTGAGGCTTACGGATATGTAGTTGATGATGCAGAGACTTCAACTAAGCGTTTGGGACTTTAGTATCGTTTGGTGCGTCGGACTTTGGGTCAGGGACTTAGGGGTGTACACAAAATTAGGGTCCCTCGGTTCGGCCCACCGAGGGTTGAAAAAACTCAAACACCAAGGAAGCAAACAACAAGTTTTTATAGGCCCAAGGCTCCTCTCAAGGGTTCTTGTCAGGGGTTCTTTGTGAGAGGGCTTACTATAAGGGCTACTACAAGGGCCTTGGTTATCAGAAAGACTCTTGGTGTAGTATATTCTCATTTCACAGGACTGCAAAAGGGGTACTGTTATTAAGTGTTCCGACCCCTTTATCCCTCTCAATTTCCCCTAAACAAACGGTAAGATAGAAGCCGAAGGGTTTAGGGGCAGTGTGATTTTTGGGTGGCGACATGTATATTGCACTGGTCTCCTGGCCACGAGAGTTAGCCGCGCTTGGGTTTTTGTGTTGTTTGGAGTGTAGGATTAAGCCTTGGATATGTTAAAGGAGCCCCTATACCGCTTAATAAACACAAACTCAACATCTCAGGTTCGCAGGGTTCGTGCTGTTAAACCGCAGCTGCAAAATAGAGTCCTGAAGCGGGTCAGGGTTTAGGGTTTAGGAGCAGGGTTTGGGTTTAGGGTTTAGGGCCTAAAGTTTGGGGATTTGGTTTAGGGTTTAGGGTTTAGGGTTTAGGTCATTCATTCCAACACGTCGTGTGTGGCCGGGCGAAACCCCCAAACCGCAAACCATCGATTCACTTTAACCCTATAATTTTCGCCGTTTCGGTTTACGCCCCAGGCCAAGACGTGGTATCAAATCACCTTCCTCTCGAATTTAGCAGCTCGATGGCCTCAAATTCAAAAACCACACTAGCTAAATCGTTAGACCCTAAAGTTAATAGGATTGAGAGCTCAGAATGTAGAGTGCAGGGCTTTGGGCGTAAATACCAAACACTGAGCCCGAAATTCCTAAAACACCCGCGCAAAATCCAACTCAACAAATCCCGAAGCACCACAAGCCGCAGCCAAGGGGCATGTATTTGATGTTGATGAAAGCATCCTCACCGCCGTGGACCTTCATCTACGGTTTAGGGTTTAGGGTTTCGGGTTTCTAAGCTTTCTCTGAAGCGGCCACGGACGAGAAAACACAAAGGTTTTTATAATGTTTGATGGCTAGGGCTCTAAAATGCTGTGTAACAACTTATGGGACTTCCATTAGAAAGTTGTTCCCTGGGTTGTTGTGTTTGTCAGGGTTTTACACGGTCTGGTACAGGCTTTGATATAAAGCCCGGCATGCCAAAATTGCGGCAACCTCCCCACTCATATCGGCTTGCCCATCCCGGACCTTGTGCCCCTGCACTATGTCTTCCGCCTGAACCTGAATTGCCGCCGCGTGAGGCAAAGCTTCGCAGGGAGTTAATAAAGTTAATAGCAGAGGGAACCGCGGGGCACACTGCTCCTTTACGCCAGCCCCACTGCTCAGGATGCGCAGTGGGGCTTTGCTGCCAGGGGGTCGCCGCGTTCTAGATATACCCGTTGTCTTTGCCGAGCACGGCGCACATGTCCTGGCGAGTGCCCCGGGTGCTTCTTGGGAGTGCCGAAGTCGTGGCCGTAGATCTGATTTCGTGGGAGCGTCCACAGCTGGTGGAGAATCCATTTCGTCTGCTGGGACTTGGTGGCGCACCCAAGCCAACAGTGCGGCTTGACCCAGCTACCGGCGCGACACGTGCCGGGGGGACATCCCGGTCGGCGTCGCACAAGGCCTGCAAAAATGCCTGATCGAAGATGACCGCGTGCCATGCTGAGGAGTAGGCTGAGATTCTCAAATCAAAACCCTCGAACCCTATCAAATCCTAAGAAGCCCCTATATAGCAAACCCATTTTTTACACCCTCTCCAACCAAAAAACAACTTCAACAAGCATGTAAAACCCTCAGCAACCCAAGAAGAACCCACGGAAAAGATCCAGAAAAACCACCCTTTTTAGGAACCCCTAAACCCCTAAACCCTTAAAGGACCCCGTCGTCGGAACCCCTAAACCCCAAACCCTTCAAGGACCACCCTAAACCCCAAACCCCAAAC
>CAJNJA010015086.1:0-19080 GCA_905231915.1 Symbiodinium necroappetens | reverse complement strand
ACCCTAAACCCCCAAAACCCTTAAAAGACCCCTTTTTCTGTGCCTCCAAGATCTCCAGGGTCTCGTGGATCAACTCCCCGAGGTTCAAGCGCTTGCGCTGCGAGTAGTCCATCTCCTTTTAGGGTTTAGGGCTTAGGGGTTTTAGGGTTTAGGGTTTAGGGTTTAGGGGTTTGGGGTTTAGGGTTTTGGGTTTAGGGTTTAGGTTTTAGGGGCTTAGGGGTTTAGGGTTTAGGGATGTACAGTGAAGCCCAGGAAGTCGGAACATGGATTTAGGAGGATTAGTGCTAGGATGCGTTTATGCTTTACCTTAAGGGCACCAGGACCATGATGTCCCTAAACCCCTAAAACCCAAAACCCTAAACCCCAAACCCTAAAACCCTAAAACCCTAAAACCCTAAAACCCAAACCCCTAGTTCCAACTTTAAGGCTTCTACTGCATGGCTTTGGAGTTTAGGGTTCAGGGTCCAGTGTTTTTAGGGCTTAGGGCTTTGCAGGCTTATAGGGGCGCTACATGGCTTTCATAGAGGAGTTTTCTGATGGGTTTGGTGCCCGTGGGTTCCTAAATATTTCGATGAATGTTGCTAGAAATCCAGGCCACGCTAGATTATGGATTTTTATCGAGGTTTATCCGGGTTTTGTGAGGGCGTATGTATACAAGCTTCCTGGGATTTCCTTTGTTGGGAATTCGTTTCTGTTTCGTGGAGAGTTTTGATGGCTTTTGATGTCCTACACCCTAAACCCTAAACCCCAAACTCTAAACCCTAAGCTCTAAACCGGGTGTGGTGTCCTAAACCCTAAACCCTAAACTCGACACCGGGTGTGTGTGTGGGGTTTTTGGGGGGGACCTCGGCTGGTTGGGCGTTCCAGCACCTCCGTCGACCTCTGCAGGATGCCAAGGAGGTGTCTCCATCCAGCAAGCTAGAGAGCCCAAAAATTATGGGGGCTTTAATAATATGATTTAAGGTATATTCCCTAATTAAGTTGGGCTCTCTGGGAAGCCAATAGTCTAAGCGGCTTAGGGTTTAGGGCTTTAGGGGTTTAGGGTTTAGGTCAAGGCCCATCTAATCTAACTTGGGCTTAGGGTTTTTTTTTGGATCTAGGGTAAGGCCCATCTGGCTTGTGCCCCTTCATAGCGCAGCGTGCCGCGCCAAATTCAAGGTTCCAGCGACTGGGCCTGGGACGGCAAGGACTGCTGCACCTCTGGTACACCCAGAGACTCCAATATTCCGTAATTAAGGAATATGCCTTAAATCTTAATAGGGTTCCTACTATAATTTAAGGCATATTCCTTAATTAAGGGATGTTGGAGTCTCTGGGCAGACGGCGCACGGTCCTCGTCTTCCTGCACAAAGAGCTATTCACTCTTGCCAAGAACACAAAACAGGTGTCTGAAGCATTTGATACTGGTGTCCCATCACAGTCCCTGCTGCAACTACTGCATACGATGGGAAACCCCAAAACCCTATCAGAAAACCCACCCCGACTCAATCGAAGCTCCCCAGAACTCCCCCAAACCCCACTCAAGGACCGTTATAAAGCAGCAATGCCTCCTTGGAAGAAACGTGCCCTAAACTATAACTCGACCCCAAACCTAAAACCCTCAACCCGCTAAAGCCAAAATCTTCAACCCTAAAGCCCTTACAAACAATCTTCTAGTGGTCCCTGACAGGAGCCCTTATAGAAATCCTTGTAGAACCCTAGGGTTCCTCACTATTACTATGATTATATACGGTAATACACCCCAAAGCCCTTATCTAATTCTTCAAACCCCTATATTAAACCGAAACCCCTCGCAATCTTTACAGAAACCTTTTTGCAGAACCCTAAACCGTCTAAACATATAGGCTTATAGGACCCCAACGCCTAAACCCTGTACAGAAGCCTTACCGGAACAAAGAAGCAGGCCAAAAAAACCCAAACAGCCTAAACGGCCTAAACCCCTAAACCCCAAAGAGCCCTAAACAGCCTAAACCCCTTTAAACCCCAAAGCCTAACTCCGTACCCCTAAACCCTAAAACCCCTAAACTCCTAAACCCTAAGCTCCTTAACCCCAAACTCCCTCAACCCTAAACTCCCTCAACCCTCAACCGCAAAAAAACAAATCCAAAAAAAACACTGAAGGCGAGAAGCATCACCCAAGTTCTTATTCTTGCCAATGAAGAGAGCGAAGGTCGGCAGGATCTGGCGATAGTACGGAACCTGAGCTTTGGGGCCTTTGGGTTTTTTGGGGGTGATTTTTTCGGGTTTAACGACTTTAGGGAGTTTAGAGATTCAGGGGTTAGGGCTTATCGGGTTTAGGGTTTACGGTTTGTTAGGGTTTAGGGCTTGGGGTTTAGGGTCTGTTAAGGTTTAGGGTTTAGGGTTTATTAGGGTCTAGGGTTTAGGGATTTAGGTTGAGGGATTTAGGGTTTAGTTAGGGATGAGGCTTTAGGGCTCAGGGATTTAGGGTGGTCTTTGGTTGCAGGAACCTGACTGCCGGGGCTTTAGAGTTTTTAAGGCTTTGGGCTGCTTTAGGAGCTTGCGTGGCTTAAGGAACGTCTTAAGGAAGGAAGCAACGAAACTAAGCTGTGGGGCTTTCGGGGGTTTTCGGGTTTAGGGAATTTGGGGGCCTCTGCAAACTCTAAACCCTAAACCCTGTGCCCCTGCGCGGCTCCCCCCTGACCTTAACCCAAAACCCTACGCAAAAACTAAGTCTGGTTGTGTGGTGCAGCGCTCCCAAGCGATCCATCGGGGTTGTTCCTAGATTTCGTTCGACTCCCGTCGTCAAGAAATCCGGCTATGATGTTAAACGCTGAAACATTGAAGCATATTGAAGCCCTCAACAAGTTTTGGAAAATCCGAAATTCTAAACCTACACCCCTCAACCCTGAGTGCAACCGGAAACATCCCCTGTACTATATCTATACTTGGACACCCCAACAAACTCTATTGCCCAACGGAATTTCTATTACTCCTGACGTAATATAGGGACCTTAATAATTAGAATAGGGTTTTGGGGTATGTTATACTATAGTTACAATAAGGAACCCCCTTTTTTTATAAAAATATCTCTCTCTATATATATATATACATAGATATATATATATATACATAGATAAATATATATATAGAGAGAGAGAGAGATAGAGATATAGAGACTGAGAGAGAGCGACACTTAGAGACATAGAGAGAGAGAGAGATAGATAGATTCATAGATAGATAGATAGATAGATAGGTATGTCATATATATATAATATGTATATATATATATATGTGTGTGTGTGTGTATGTGTGTGTATACATATACATACATACACACACACACATATATATATATATACACATGTCCATCCATCCATCCATTCACCCATCCATCCATCCATCCACCCACCCATCCATCCACCCTCGATGGAGGGATGGATCGATGGATGGATGGGTGGGTGGATGGATGGATGCATGGATGGATGGGTGGATGGATAGACGTGTGTGTGTATATACACGCGCGTATACATACATATATGTGTGTGTGTGTCTGTGTGTGTATATATATATATGCATACTACATATCTATTTATCTACCTACCTATCTATGTCTCTATCTCTTTATCTATCTATCTATCTATCTATCCATCTGTGTATCTATCTATCTATCTATCTATCTATCTACCTCTCTATCTCTCTATCTATCTATCTATCTATCTACTGTATCTATCTCTCTATCTATTTATCTACCTATCTACCTATCTATCTATCTATCTATCTATCTATATGTAAATATATACCTATTTACGTACTTACCTATCTATCTATCCATCCATCCATCCATCCATCCATCTAGCTGTGTGTATGTATGTGCACAGATCTGCATGGACATGCGCTCTTTCTTTCCTGCATGCGCTGCTGCAAGGAATGCAGCCTTCCCCCAGGGGCGCGTGGAGTCCTGCGAGATGAGCTGCTTGAAGGGTGAGAGAAGACTCAGCCTAACTGTGCTTACGGTGCCGGGTTGAGGATTCAGAGCATAGTCCAAGGTTTATGAAAGGGAGCATTCATCAGTAGACTCAGTAGACGCTTCTTCAAGTCTCGCAGGAGGGATGATTACAGCAGGGATGCGTTTTCTCATTGAGGGTACCACATCGTACGGCTTTGGGTTGCGTCCTCGTCCTGAAGGCTTGTGCTGGGGCAAGCGGGTAGGAGAGGGATCAAGGCCCGATGCTTTTTACTTCTGGCACTGAGTTTTGAGCGACTGCTCAATATAGGGGCCCGAACACTTACCAAAATCCTCTGAGCTTCCTCATAATAATGATCTATGATTACCCATATGATTCCTGAAGGGATTCCCGGATTATAAACAGACTAAAACTGGCCACTGCACCCAGGCTGCGAGCACCAGCAGCTGGTCTCTAAGGTTTCGGACTGCACCGACGTCAGCGGTGACATCATCAAGGACTGTCCCTCGAAGTTCCTAGTTGGCGTATGCTCTCCCACATATATTGACCTACAAAACTACAATGATACAATGGTTACTGTGGGCTGTCACGCAAGACGATTGTCGGGCTTCGACATGCAGGTCACGTGGGGACATGTATGTCAATTATTTTGACCAACCCTTGCCTGCAACATTCAGTTTTACAAAGCAGATAGACTATCTGCTCCTTGGTGATTAGCTAGAACAGGTTGTTTGGGGTACGTGTAATAGTATGTTCATAACAAGGAACCCGAAGGAACATACAAGTAGTTCTGGCTCGCCGGGTTGCCTTGAGAATCTCCTCGGCACACTGTGCATGACGAAGGACGACTGCTTTGCGAAGGGAACCAGTGCGGGTATTTCCTGCCGCTTGCCTGAGTATTTCCGTGTATTGTTTCTTCAACCATGATTTAGCACAGCCGTCTTTGGCGACGAACTTAGGCATGTGGACCGCCTACACGCGGAAGGCGCGCAGAGAGTCACAGAGCCCTATAGTTGCTTTCAAGAATCTTCTGGTTCTGAGCATTGCAGGCGCAATTGCCCCCACCCGTCATGGCACGTGGGCTCTTCAAGATTATCACATGCCGCTTTCAGTTGCTGACTATCTTGCCGTACTTAGTTATTTTCCGTTGTTGCAGCCGGTAGTGCTCTCATGTTGCCCTAAGACCCCGTAATTCCACGGGATGGTATGCTGTGGGTAAGGCTGTAACTATATGCGGAGCGGCCTAATGTTGCAGCCGAATCCTACCCGTGCTCTCCCCGCACGAGCACACCTTCACGCAGGGGATCAGGCACAGAAATAAGCCCCCACTTAATGCGTGCGTTCGAGAAGGATGGCAGCCGGAAAAGCATGTGCGGGCCGTGCAAGGTGGGCCGTATCAAAGCACAGGCTTTCCGATCCGGTTGTTCAGATTGCTGCCCCATACTTTGTGTAACCAACGTACCTCCAAAAAGGTAAATGTACCCATTTTTGGGAGGTCATCGCCCCTGTTTAGAGAACCCCGAAGCACGATTGAAGCTAGGCAGTTTAGGGCGATGGCGACTGTTGAACCTGCCCTGTGCTTCAATGATAAAATGATAGGCTATGCGAGCGGATACAAAGACTGCACAAAACAAGGAGTGGCCTCATCCCTGTGACTGTTGCACTTCTTGGGACATCACCGCAAGGTGCCGGTGCAGAAGCGACACCTGTCACAAGGATTTCGCGCGCCTGCCCCCCACTCCCCAAGCGACCATACTATGGGGCGGACGGGGGCCCATGAATGCCAGATGAGTGACGGTATACCCTTCACTGAGGCCCAAGCCATGGATTCTGCACGCTTGTTGGCAGAACCCTGCAGAAAATGGCCCATGCAACGTTCATTGCATACCACAAGCAGCAAAGACTCGACAACGGAAGTCACCCATCCGGCCTTGGCAGAGCCCTCCCTCAAACCCTCATCAAAACCCCCAGGTGGACGGCTTCGGCGTGGTCGGCCGCTCTGCACCGGGAACTTTTGGTCCCGAGCCAGGCAACCTGTCGGGTAGAACACGGCCTGCAAGGGAGACGGGGTTCCGGGTGTATCCTGCGATCTCAAACCCTAGGCCCTAGACCTATATTTACTTCTTCATGCGGAAGCCCACCTCCGATGCAACTAAGGCAGCCTCGTGGAAGCGAGCCACTCGGATGTTCCGCGAGCGCTGGAAGGGAAGAAATCCCCCGATTTTCACTCCCAGTATAGAGCCGTTGTTCTTGAAGTAAATGGTGTGGCCGGGAGCACGACAGTACGTAATTTATAAAAGCTGATATCAAAATTCAGCCCGTGGCAATGTTCTCAGAGCCCGTTGCCGAAGGTGCATCAGGAGCTATGCAACCGGATGATGTCGAATGACATCTCGCATTGTTGCACTGTATTTCTGAAATCAAGAACTGTCATTTCCACACGGGCATGGCATTACAGCGCCTCTCAAAGCCGAGCTCGGCATCGAAGACCCCGAGGTTTTTCCCAGTGCGACGAGCAGCAGCTGGAAGCAGCCAAGCCTTGCATCGATCCGAAGGATTGCCCCAAGGCCGGGGATTGACAAAATGCGTTTGTGACGAAAGACGAGATGCGAAGGGTTTGTGCGCTCGGACTTCTGTCGCAGTGGCAGGCCGTGCCCGATGTGCCACCAAAGGCTGGGATGCTTCATGACTCTGCTTCTTCCATGAATGCGCAATGTCACGTGAATCGGGCAATTGCTTCTTCTCGGAGCATGCCTGCGTGTTTCTGGGTGGAACAACTTAGGTCAGTAAGGTTTGCCTGAGGGAACTACCCATGCAACGTCATGTGCCCTCGTCTAAGCCCCACCGAACGAGGCATGACCAGAATGTACATGCCTTTCTTTTCGACATGTATGAGACCTCAGGTGGCAAACGACAGGGACGGAAGGGGAGGGAGAGAGAGAGCCAGATAAACATGGAGCAGTGACCCGCCCCTTTGTTTCTTCTCTCCGGTTGCTGGGGGACATGAAGCTCTGCAAGTACCGGGTCTGGGGAAGGGCTCCTAGACTTCGCTCCTCAGGAGGGTGACGAGCCTGTCGTGATGACCGACCTAACTCGCTTAGGCCAGCTACTGAGTTACAGCTTGTAGACTGGGGCACGCTGTGACTGTGCCTCCTCTCCACGGCCCCGCCATACTACCAAAGATGTGTGACTTCAGGCCTCCAGGTACCTCACATGCTCTCGCACTTGCAGGCTTGCTCCTTGTACCTGTATTCGCTGAGGTCTCAACACTACGGTGGATGTACCGGCCTACTACGCGGCGCCCGTGTCGCCACCCTATGGCCGCATGCCACCCAACTCGTGTGTTGTTGAACACTCGCAGTAGCGGCGTTTTGGTAGAACGGCACCGCATGGCGTCTGAGACCATGCAGCATGCAGTGGCTGCAGGTGCCAGGGAGCCCTAAATCTTGGAAGCAGCTGAGGGGACGGTGAGCTCAGCCCCTAAGGCCCTAAGACGTAGCAAGCCTTCGGACAAGTCACGGTTGCAATAGTCACAAGAATAATCACATATAAGCATGAGTTGAATAGTAGTCCTACATGTGATCGCTCAAATTTGCAATCGAGTTTTTGATGCTACTCATTCCTCTTCTAGAAATGGTCATGGTGCAGTGATGCTGAAGATGACGATGATGATTGCTCCTGTTTCAGTTGCTGCCATTCTTGTCTCAAGGTTCATGCTGCGGCTTTTGCGCACTGCGAACCACAACTAATTACAAGTTCAACAGCTGCATCTTATGCGACTGTGAGCACTAAATTCCGAAACCTCAGCTGAACACCCTCTTCCGAAAAGCCCGGCGGCACTCCGAAGTCTTAGTCTGTGGGTTCAGGAAAGAAGGAGTTCGTGGACGCTGCCAAGAAGGCAGCCAAGGCCGGAAAGCACAAACTCCAGTGGAAAATCACCACGAACCAGTACAGTGTCAGTATTATCCATAGCAGTGAGTACAACATCTACATGTGCAGTACTACTAATTACCGGTCTGGCCACAGTCTGATACCGGAAGTCAGCAGCCATAATCTCAAAATGACGGCTCTGTGTCATGGAGCAAGCCCTAGCCACGGCTGGGAAAGTGTTGACCATTTGTTCTCCTGATTTGTTTAAGAGTAATCCCGCGCTAATCAGAGCAGAATAGCACTAACAAGAATTATGAGGCCAGAACTGCATACCCAACATGGTGAGTCTTATTTCCCAAATCCTCGGCCAAAGCCCCAAAGGACACAACTCTTAAGCTCCATATTGCGTCGAAGTAGCCCAACTCCCCAAACTCCACAAACCCCAACACCTTCTAAATCCTAATCTAATACTAACCTTTGAAAGAATGCCAAGCCTCGTGCAACCAGGCGGCCGGCTGGAAAACCGAGGTCAGTGACGTTGCCTCCGTGGACGTAGCCTTTGTAGAGCCTGGGGCGACCTTGCCGCAGTTTCAGGTATGTTTTGGGGGATGTATGTTTTTGAGTTTAGATTTAGGGTTTAGGGTATTTTGCGCTTCGAGCACCTGTGAGAGAGAGAGGGTATTTTGCGTGGAAGAGCTACTGAGCTTTAGTTACTGTGCCCCTGATATGTTGTTAGTTGTTCGCCGTTTTGTTTTGCTCCTCCTATTAGTCGTCTCTTCTACCGAATTCCCGGTGTGTTCTTGGTAGCATTGCATTCTTGATGGGTTTGGGTGTGAGGGCGCTGCACTCGTTTCCAGTGGTTCTTCGATAGTCCAAGCTGATGAGTTGCTTGTTGTGACGCTTTGCAACAGTGCGCCGGGGTCATGGTTCCTACCACTTCATAGCCACAGCATTCTATGGGTTTCAGAAGAACCAGAGTTGCAACCGTAGAAATGAATGACCATTGGCTACGATGAAATACTTCCTCTACCTATTCGGCTCCAAGTCTGCAGCGGTTTGAGGACTGCGGCTACATTGGCCGGGCCTGGAGCACATAGGTCCTTTCAGTTGGTTATTTCATATGGTGGTCTAGTAGCGTAAGCCCGATCTTTCTCCACCAACGGCCCCACGTTTTGTCTTCTTCCACTACCACTACCACTACCACTACCACTACCACTACGACTACTACTACTACTACTACTACTACTACTATAGAAGCGTGCTCTCAGCCATAG
Source organism: Symbiodinium necroappetens (assembly GCA_905231915.1). Lineage (NCBI taxonomy): Eukaryota > Dinophyceae > Suessiales > Symbiodiniaceae > Symbiodinium > Symbiodinium necroappetens. Next base: position 10,010 of record CAJNJA010015086.1, on the reverse strand, counting down.
AGCAACAAGTGGAACTTCATCGTACATGGAACGTAGAATACAACAAGAGTCCTGTCGTTTCAGGATCGCGATGTACACTGTCATATGAACAGTAGCAAACGTGACAACTGTGAGACTCAGATTTACTTTGCAGCCCTCCCTCCTGTGAGCTGACCATAGTTGACGCGAGGAGGGCCCCAAGATTCCTCCTGGCATCAAGTCCAACAAGGTGCCCCGAGAGTGTTGTTTTGGGGTTGAGGGCTTTAGGATGAAAGCTGTCCTGTGTTTCTCAGTCCGTTGTCAAAAAAGAGCAGACTCAGGGCTGTCTGGGATGCGAAGGTAGGAAGAGGGGGGGGGGTTGCCACATCTGAGCGGGTCACCTTTAGGAATTTAGGATGAAGGCAGAACCTCAAGCTGAAGCCCCGAAGTTTCGGGCGCGGTCTCTGAGATCTAAAACGCCTGTGTCGTTTAACCCGAATCTTTGAAACTGGGTTTCAGGTGTCGCCTCTGCCGGGTTTGCTGTTCCCGGTCCCTGGCTTCCGCCAGTTGCCCGACCTGTCAGCTTCAATCTTGGGCTGTTTGAGGCCTTGGGTTTGTAGGATTTGGGGTCATCGGCTTATGTGCTCTTCAGGACAATATTGAGTTTGTTTTGGAGTTTCAGGCGGCCCTCGGTCTCCCAGAGTCGAGTCGCCTGTAACACCTTGAGGTTCAGGGCCGTGTGCATAGCCCAGGTGTAGAATTTATTGGGCAAGTTCTCAAGGTACAAGGCAAATGCTGAGTTTGCTTCAGAATGTCTGTAGCTACGTTGCAGCTACATGGGCGAGACGCAGGCAGAGGAGCGAACCTGAGGTGCCCGTTCTTTGCTCCCAGACCATCCAAGCAGTGGGCTGCTCTTGAAGTTTAGCCAGACCCTAGACCCTAAACCCCAAACCCTAACGTAAGCTTCAATGGTGACCGCGCAGGCCTAAGCCCTTGACTCCACCCAGGAGCTCGGAACTTGCCAAAGCATCGGTAGTTTTTAAAGCTTTTACGGCTTAGGGGTTTAGGGTTTAGGCTTGAAGAACTTTCGTCCACCCGTAGCTGCAAGCTTCAAATTGATCCGAGCTTGTCGCGGACCAACCAGGGACTGCTTGGATGCTTTGCCGGGTGTGCTGGATTCTGGCCAACCAGTGGCATGTTGGTGGTGGCGCTTGCATTGCAGCAGTTTTGCCGATGTGCATTTTCGCGTGCTGATGTCTGCATTCCTAGTGCTGTTTGTGTGAGACTCACATCGAGGTCCCCCGGAAACAGCGCAATCCTTGCAGAGCCAGGCCGGTGTGCTTCAATCGATGAGGTCAGGGAAGTAATGCTTTAGTTCGTCTTCTTGTGCTGGGCACTGGTAGTCTCTTGTAGACTGTATGTAGCAAAGGAGTAATTAGCGAGAATGACGCCAAGATGATTTTAGGATGGTGGTGGCCATCACAATTACATGCCTGACATGCATATCAGCCGGGAGGCAGGGAAGTAGGAAAAAAGTGGTTTGCAGAATTAAGTTCGGCGATGCCCCCAATCTACAAGAAGCTACATCTTCACATTGTGGCTGGATCAGATACGCCTGGGCTTGAGAATCTAGTGGAACCTGAAGTACTCCAAGCGGTCTTTAGAATCTCTCGGGCCGAGAGCTGCTTGTGCGCAGGATATCCGGAGGACTTGTCAGTGAAAGCCGTGCTTCTGTTTCCTTGTTGGGACCTCTTTCTGGGGATCCTGGCTCTCTCTCTGGGTCTTCCGGGTGGGGCCTGCGTGGTAGTTTTTTTGAAATGCAGGCATCCTTTGGCGATTGGGCTTAGAAGGACTTGTTGCAAGTTGTGACAGCAGTTGTGACTTAAGTTGGCTCTGTTCTGAAGCACCGGTGGGATCAACAGTGGGGCTGCTAGAGGGTTATCATCCATCCGTGCTTCTAGTTGAAGCTTCTGGGGCTTTCCGCTGTACACCTGTAAGACCAGGCAAGCGCCCAAACCTCCCTAAATTCAGGCGAGTTGTATGGGTGGGAGCCACGCCTCAGGCGACTCTTTCACTCCGAAAGTAATCGTCCCTGATCCCCAGCCGCTTGGCTTCGGATTTTGTGCTGAAAGGTGTCAGAAGTCCCAGCAGTTGCGAGGTTGTGCACCCTTGTAGTGATACCACGTTTCACGTGCTCCTCAGGAGAGTCGGAGCATGAAGGGCTCGAGGCCTTAAGGACTTGTAGCCCGCAGAAGTGTTGAGGGTTTGGGGAGGTTTGGGGCCACAGGGTTTTGCTGTGTTCAGCCCGGTGTGTACAATTAGACCACTTAGGCGTAACTAGCCAGCGAAATCTCAAAGCGAGCGGATGGTCCAAGAGTCACGACCCTTTAAGATAGCAGTGCTTCAGAAGCTTCGTAACCACCCAAGCCCCAGAGTGAATCTGAAAAACCAAGTGCAAAAAGTCGACAGCCCTACAAAACCTTCACTGTCAACCCTGCACTGCCTCCATCTGAGGGTATGAGAGTGAGTGTACTAAGCTGAAGAGCAAACGACCACAGAAAGCCCAACAGAGGTCATTGCTGCAAGAGCAGGAGTCCAGCGGCAAGAGACGGCTGCGAAAGCAGCCTTGAGTAGGGTCCTTCAAATTGTAGCCAGCTGAAAAGCTGGAGGTTGGCAGCGCAGCGGGAAAAAGTGCGGGAGCCTGCTGAGCTCCTTACACATCTGCAACCTACAGGGCTAATGAGCCAAAGGGGCGGCGAAGGAACTTTGCAGCTGCGTGGCCCTCGACTCCCATGGGTGAGGCATTACCGGTGTCGGCGGTCCAGGATGAATGCTGTTGCCTCAGCTGGGTTGAAGGGTTGAAAAGGTTGTTGGAGTCTTCAGCCTCCTGCTCAGTCTTCACGCCTCAGTGCAATGAGCACAGCTTATGCAGCGACACGTACGCAAAATGGACGGACGACCGCAGATATCCCGAGCCGAGGCGATTTCGCGGCAAGCACTTTGTTGAACAAAACATGAATCACAATGTGCTCATCTTCGGTTTCAGCGTGATACCGCAGGCAGAATGAACCCCTTTGTATCAACAGCTGCGAGCGATGTAGCGCACCCATCAAGGCAACATACACTTCCTGGTGGACACTGGTGGGTCGAGTGTTTATTGCGCTCGCTTCACCATACTTGATTCATCTTGAATTATTGTGATTAGCCAAGCCCTGTTATTCTGTTGTTCTATCGTTGTGGCTTTCGCAGCCGTCTGACGCCTCTCGACACCTTAGCGGCGGCGCATCCGTAGCAAACGACTGAACCGTTGCCCCTCTTTGGGCTGCTTGGACCGCAAGATACTACAACCAATGTTGGTTCAGTCTTTGACCTCCTATGTTGCATTGAACAAGTCATGAAGAGGCCCCGGTGGCCTCGGACACAAGTGTGGCAGCTGCTGCTAGTTCTGCTTCTTCAGAGTTGCGAGTGCCTCTATCTTCTGGCTTCGTCGGAGGAGTAGTGGTGCTTTTGCTCAGACTGGCCAAGAACAGCGCCATTAGTTCGAATTGCTGGTAGACCATGGACAAATAAGTGTGAAGTTAAGGCGGGCAGAGAATGTCCCTATCCCAAACAGGCCTGTGGAGCATCCCCCATAGACGAACCACCGGAGGAAACCTGAGTCAAGACATTTCGCACATCATCGCATTCCTCCTACGCAACCCGTGCCGCATCTCCGATATGCACACATGTTGACTGCAAGCTGCATGGGTCAGGGCTTTGTGTCTGCACCTGCAAGACGGTGGCTAACCTTCATCTCGAAGTTCTGGAGTTTGGGCTTAGTGTCCAAGTTCATTGACTGGGAATCGAAGAGTAAGGCTTCAATCCAGAATGCTGCTATCAAAAGCACTCCAGGTGCCGGTGGCCTCCATGTTGACGTCCCGTATCTTCCTCCTGCTCGCAACTGGGCTTGGACGGTTTAGGAACTCAGTGTGGTAGGAGTGTGCCGGGACAGTTCAAGCTTTAGGCGGTGTTCGGTCTTTGCCTTTCTTGAGTAGGTGGTTGATATTGAGATGTCAAACCACGTGTGCAACAGCAAAATGACCAGCTCAACATGTTTCCGATCTTCCTGATCGTCAAACCGTACATCTGCAAAGTCCTGCAAGTGAGTTCATGCTGTCACAAACACCGTGGACACAAGAAGTGGGGAGACTTGCTGACACAACCGTATGGGAACTTTGGACTCCTTCATGTGTCAACTCCCTTCTTCAGATGTTCTCGCAGAAGGCCATGGGCACAAACAATGGGGAGTAACTAACTGACACAACAGTATGGGAACTGTAGACTCCTCCAGGAGTCGGAGTTCACGATGAGGGGCCGTTGGAGTTCCCTTTCTTCCGCTGTTCTTACACAGTTCGTGGGCTTACGTAGTGCTATGACTGGCTGCGCAAGTTTGGCAGACGACGAACGAGCAAGATGCTCACGATCTGAGCGAGCGAAATGGGAAGTGTTAACGAGTGTTTCTGCGTAGCAAGTGATGCAAAGTGCCGCATGCAGTAATTGGAGTTTGAAGAGTTGTGGAGCTTGCCGAACGGCATGCCACTGTTGAAGTCACAGTTCTTTCCTGAGTAATTATCTTGATGCCTATGTAACCTCGCTGTGAGCTTCGTACTCTGCCATGCAAAAGGGAATAAATCCTCATGAAACAGCGAATATCGACACGTATACTCCTCACACCGGCGCAGATAGCTAAACACGCCAAGGTCGCCTTTTCCCCCGAAGTCTGAACAAAGGAACCTCGGACCCCATGTACTTTGTTGAAGCCGTCCTTAGCAATGCGGCAGCCAGCAAGCCAGCAATTTGCGTAGAACAACAACCGAATTTGAATCCGTGCAGGCTTGGGCGAGCCTTGGTGCCTTTGCACTCTACGACGAGAACGAGGAGAGCGAAAACAGGGAACACCCGACCTCGCGATCTGACTCCAAACCGTCTAACGGTACTGCTGGACATGCATTCCAACGAAACATAGACAGGTGGTGCGACATCATGTCATGCATGCCTCTCAGCGTGTAACTGCCAGTCATCCACTTGATGTCCCATTGCCTCAGATTGTGCGCCATTTTTCTGGTGATTTCTTGAAGGGTACACGTGGCCACTGGAATTACAAAGCCAGCCAAGCAGACAAGTGCCGCCCATGGTGCGCTCAGTCCGGGCTGGGGGCTCATGCGGCCGGCCTGCAACATCAACGCTCATTCGTCATTGAAGCTGCAAGCAGCCCCGTATTGAGGTGTAGCCATCATGACTGAAGAGATTCTGCAAGGCTAGATGCCACAACCAAGCAAGCAACGTATTCAATGCCGGAATACTGATTCATTGCTCCAGGACGGCATCCCGCCTACTGTGTTGTGGTCGTGCCTTAGTTCTTGGCAACAGATATCAAAGATAACCTGCTTGGGACTTAGAACTTCCACTTAAGCATTGGTCGTAGTTAGAAACGCAGTGACAATGAGTGTAGCCTTCCGTGGTCCTAACCATACCTTATCCCGTGTAAGCCCGAAAGTTGAAGTCGCCCCAGCGGATGTCGATTTCTGTCGAGCCACAGGAGATTGCGCTTGATGTCGCATTGCTGCAGACTCAGACAGCTGCTCCCTGGCGTACTTATGAGCGCTCTCTCGCAGACTTGATCGGGGGATGAAGCTGTTATGTTAGTTGCTGTCTTTACACTTCAGCCCAAACGATCTGTACAGGGCAAACAACCAAGTTGGCCTTTCTTCAATGCTTAATCGGGGCACCCCAAAGTCAGCCGTCAGCCGATGGCTACCATGGCCTGGTTGTACTGTCGTGTTCTACTGTTTGCCCTGGTTGGGAGTTGGTGCTAAGACCGCTGACAAAAAAGGGGGACCCGACTTTTCAAGACGTGCTCGCAGCCCATGTGATTACCAATCTGTCAAGCTGTACCTTCTTCTGTTAATTGCCGTTTCACATCGACATGGAAACGTTGACAGTTGCCATCCTAGCCGAGTTGCGATGTCTAGGTCACTTACTCTCTTTTTTGTTTGAGGGCCCGCTACTTAGTTTGCCTGCCTACTACGGATGCGAACTCTCATCCGAATAATCGTCGAGCCAACGCACACTCTTCTCCGAAGGGTGAAGACTTTTTTTTCTCTGTGTTGGCCCAGTGCCTAGCTCTGGCCCAGTCCTAGCTCAATCGTGTTGGTTTGCTGTTGCCATGCCCGGGAGGAACATTTGCCGAATTCAGAAGGCGTCCCAAAGTTGCAGTGTTAACCGTACCGGCGGACCCACGTCGGTTCGTTAGCTTATAATTACGTTAGGTACGTTGAGTCTTTGGATGCGCGGGGAACAGGGAGCATGCCTTTGTGTTGCTGTAGGATAGAGAGTCCGGTGCCTCGCATTCGGAGCGCGGGAGTCCAGTTAGGGCCGAGGCGGAGACAGCGACCGTGCGGGGGGTTTGGTGGGGCTCGGGTGAAGTTCAAAAACCATGCAGAGACAAGAAGTCGGCAGGAATCATGCCACAAGCACACGGCAACTTTTGCATTGTTTTTGCATGTTTGGTCTTTCTAGCTGCTAGCTCGACTGCGATGGGACTCGCTGCTAAAGCGCGCTGCAGTCTAGCCGGTCATGTTGAGAGCTGTCATCGTCAAGTCGTCGAGAAGAAGCCAAACATGTCCGCTACAGCTAAGGTCAGTGCAAACGACGCGAGCAGCCGGCATGCTTCAACTCGGCAGGAGCAGTGATTCTTGCTGCCATCAGTCTTCCGCCCCGTGTTCGGAACCATTGCAACTCTGCGGCGTTGGAAATGAGATGCCAGCCGACCGAATAGAACTATACGGAAAATGAAGGAAATCTTAGTGATGCCATGAAAAGCTAGAAAGCCCAAAGAATGAATGCTACGGCTTTCCTGGCCTCAGTTTCTGCAGCTCTGCATATTGCAGACTTCGCGTTCAAGCTTTGCAGATCGAGGCTTTTTTGGGGTGCATATCTCCATCTGTGCAAAAAGACACTAGAGTATACCACACTCCAAGACAAGAGAGTATAATACTCGTAAAAACAGTTGATATAGGGTCCATGGCGCGAGTTTGCCTCACCCAGAGGAACCTCAAATCGCAAGAACATCAGCGGCAGCACAGCAGCCGTAATTATCAGTAGCATGGCTGCTCATGTCTGGCTTATGCCACGTTGCATTGGAAGACAGCATGTGGCAAGACTTTCGCTCGCTGCGGCATGCTCGTGGCTTCTGCTAGCGGTGCATGCAAGTTACGCGATTGAAAAGCACACCTCAGTGCGTGCCATTCAGTTTCACCGTGTTTGCCAAACCAGCGGTTTGCTCGTTCCATGTCGTACTGAGCATGAACTGGGCTGGCTGATTTTTGTTGCGGGTATCGACTCCCGGGCCGAATCATTCAAGAAATGACTGAACCTCGAAGTCCTTAGAGTCTGTCGTCCTTGTACTTATACCCACTCATCACTCTCATGTGTTTGTTTGGTTGGTCTGTGGGTAAGAGCATGCTTTGTCTGGCCTTCCCACCAGCCTTTCATATATTGAAAATAAAACCTGATCACCATCCAGGAGCCAGTCGATTCCGACAGCTCCACGAACTCCACAAGCAGCGCGCCCGTTGGCGCTGCAGAGGCCCAATTGGCACTTTGTCGCATGGCTTCGGCCTTGGGCTGGTAGTTTTGTACAAAACAACTCTAGACTATTCTAGACTCATGACTACTAGAATTCTGAAAGTGAGGCTTTGTGCTGCGCCGTGATACATCCATATGAGTAACGTGTGACCCAGTGGGTCACCGGTGTCGACTAGTTGCTGGGTAAGCAATCATTAGTGGAGTGCTGTCGATGGACAGAATCATGCACAACTTCTCAGAAGCGTCTTTGAGTGGTTCTCGGCACCCCCTTTTTAACACTGGCTGTGAAAAGCTACACTCCGGATGTGTTCAGGTGGCCGGGATCTGGCACCGACATAAATGGTTAAGCAGGGGGTGCGTGAGTCTGCATGCATGGATGGTGCAAGATATCGTCCATCCACCGTAGTATTAGTATCAGTAGTTGTTGGTGCTTACATGTGCTTACTATTGACTATTACTAAGAACTTCTCCAACACGTTCAACCAAGCCTCGCCCTCCTAACATGGAACGCCTCCGGCCTACAGGCATCCTCTGCGAACTTAAGACTCGCCATCAGCAAGCTGGTGGATCCCATCCAACAAAAACGGCCAAAACCAAACGAATTGAAGAGGACGTTCCCAACATGGCCCGCGTGGTGAACTAGTCCCGGCCGAGACATTACAGAGGGTATGTTTACTCGGAGGCGGTGCCGCATTACTGGACAAAGCAGCAGCCAAGAGCTGTAAGGGCCCCCGAATGCGAACCTAGCCCCTGTAGAGGTGACCGGCCGACTCCGCCCCAAGCAATAAAGCTGGTAGGTAATTATGAGCGAACTCAGACTTCAACGAAACGACGGAGCGGCCCTTGTGAAACAAAACACTGGACTCTAGATCGAACACCTTTGAGACCCATTGCCATTCCATTCGTCGCTCGAGTTATCCAACTGCATCGGGCGCAGTAGTTTCGATGTAGATTGAGACATCATAGCCACGGGACGCTGCTAGCAGCACGAAGAGAAGCAATTAACACTAGCCGTGGTCATGAAAGCGAGTAGCAGTAGCGCCAGTGACGGATCCAGCTCTTCCATTGAATCAGGTGTCCGGGGTGGAGACGAATGCAGCAGGTGACTTGTATACCTTCCTCACGGGACTCGTCACGTCCTCCAGTTGCAAGTGGCAGAAGCGGTCTTGGGGTAAAGGCCGAGAGAGAGATCTGGTGTTGCGTTCCATCTTCTGAAAGTACGCAGCTAAACGTCAGAGCTCATGGGCCTAGACCCTGGCCCTAAGCCCGAAACCCTATCTTGAACCTTGGACGGGTCGACTGATACCCATCATTCTCTCGAAACTCAGGAACAGTGGGATGGTCGCTGCTTGCATGGTGGGCTTTGTCGTCCTACGACAGAGATACCCCCTGATGTTCAACTACAACTGCCAGCGGAGCCCGGAACTTTGCTTGCATTCTCGCAAAAAAGTAGGAGTGTCGCTTCTTCTGCCGATATGGGTCTTGACATGATGATTCGGAGCTGTCATCTCGTGCTATTAGACTCTTTGCGCGATGCGCAGGTCATTAAAAGCAAAAAGCACCCCGCTCAAACACCTTGCAACAAATCATGACTTCTTCCTTGTTTTGCATCGGTCTCTGCGACATTCATGCCAGGTCCAGCCGGCAGACTAGGTCAGGAATCTGTCCACACTGTGATCAGTAGCTGAGTGTTAATGTATGTGTGATTGCTTATTGCTTTGCCAACCCGACATGTTCCACAGAAGTTCACTGCACGTGGTGGCTCCAAGAAGCATTTTGCGTAGACGTTGGCGCTGCATCAATCGGCGCACTCCCACCGGTAAAATTGCTTCGAGTTGGTCCAGCACATTCTAGACACAAAAGGATTCGGTCAAGGTCAGCCCGGCTGGAAACAGGTGACTTACCTTCTCTTGCTTGTTGCAACACTTTATCATCGACAATCTGGGTTGTTTTGCTATTGCACGAACTGCTTCGGTCTGTGTTTGAACACAAGGCGAAATCATAAACGCGACACGGAACTTGCCATCCAGATGCAGCTCGCGTGGTGCTCTTTATTTGTCGCTCCTTCTACGACACCAAAGACAGCGACCACCTGCAGTCTTCTTTGCTATCGTTCAACTCCGAAGTACGAAGTTGCATGATGGTACCCATAGAAGTCAGGCATGCTCCTCTTCGTCGCATCCGCAGTAGCAGCAGGAGCAGTAGCAGCAGCAGAGTAGAGTAGGAGTAGTAGTAGTAGTAGTAGCAGCAGCAGTAGTAGCAGCAGCAGCAGTAGCAGTAGCACTAGCACTAGCACTAGCACTGGCACTAGCAGTAGCAGTAGCAGTAGCAGTAGCAGTAGCAGTAGCAGTAGCAGTCGTAGCCGTCGTCGTCGTCGTCGTCGTGGTAGTCGTGGCAGCGGTGGTGGTACTGGTGGTGGTAGTAGT
>CAJNJA010015084.1:0-11916 GCA_905231915.1 Symbiodinium necroappetens | reverse complement strand
GATGCCCAGGGCACTGCCAATTCTGGACGACAGGTTGGGGCCAACGCACCGTGGGCTCCGGCGTATGACAGCAGGACGATGGGCTAATGTGCCTGCTGGCCTGTCGGAATGTGCCCGGGAATCTCGGTATGTTCGCCGAGTTTTCCTAGGATTGGGAGGCCCTTCCACCGTGCAATCACCACCCACCACCCACCACCCACCACCCACCACCCACACCACCACCACCAGCTACTATACTACTACTGCTAGTACTACTACTACTACTACTACTACTACTGCTACTACTACTGCTACTGCTACTGCTACTACTACTAGTACTACTACTACGGTTACTACTGCTACTACTGCTACTAGTACTGCTACTACCGCTACCACTACCACTACCACTACCACTACCACTACCACTACCACTACCACTACTACTACTACTACTACTACTACTACTACTGCTACTGCTACTGCTATTGCTATTGCTATTGCTCTTGCTCTTGCTATTGCTATTGCTATTGCTATTGCTATTGCTACTGCTGTTGCTACTACTACAATTATTATGTATACTACTACTACTACTACCACTACTACTACTACTACTACTACTACTACTACTAGTACTACTAGTACCAGTTCTCGTGTCAGTACTAATACAAGTACTAATAGTACTACTACTAAGACTACTTTTATTATTATTATTACTAGTAGTACGACTACTACGACGGTGACGACGACGACGACGACGACTACTAATACTACTACTACTACTACTACTACTACTAGTACTACTGGTATTGGTACTAGTATTTTTCGACTAGTGCGAATAGTGGTGCTAGGCTAGTATTTTGATACTAGTACCACTGGCAGTAGGAATAGTACTGGTAATGTTAAAGCACTAGTACTAGCACTAGTGTCGGCAGTAGCACGAGTGCTACCTCTTTGTGTTGTCGAAGCAAACGATACTAGTAGTAGCAGCCAAATAGAGATAGGAGTAGATCTGCAAACACGGGCTTGGGATGCGGACTTGATGCTCAGCGCATCGCTGCTGCGATGCATCTTTTTGCGAACTTTCACCTTTGTGCATTGCACAGCAGCAGTGCCAATAAGGGGCATGATGCCGGTGTGAGCTTAGCCTAGATAGCTGCTGTGGCTATGGAGGTTTCATAAACCGCGAGTCTATGATTTAGTGGCAGTGCAGACAACATCGACTTCGGCTTCCAGACTTTGGCCAACCTTCTAGACTCCGGTCCCTGCAACTGCACTTTAGCTACACCATAGTGGCCGTGGCTTTCTGGGATGCTCAACAGTGCATCTTTTGAGTGCGATCAGGAAAGCCTGATCTTCTGGGGTGGAAAACCTCGTTCCGTTCAGCAGTTTCTTAGCTTTGGCAGGGTGAAGAAACACGATGATCTCTGCATGCCGACCTCCGGAGTGTCTTATTCTCTGAAGGTGTATTGTGTCTGCGCGTCTTCATGCGAAAGCGCGATGTAGCTGGTAGAGTTACTGTTGGCTGTTTGGTCGCAGGCCCTGCAGCACGTGGAACTATCGTGGAGCACGTCATCGACGACATTGCATCTGGTGTTGCTTGGCTACACATGTTGTGGCCATGTACCCTTGAAGACTGAAGTCTACATCTGTGCATTGGGTGACATTCAGGCAATGATACTCACATGTTTGCATGACTAGCATGATGCTCGAGGAAGAAACGGTACACAAACAAACAACGATGCCTGTTGAAACCATGAGCGGCCACTCTACGACTCTATGCGACAGATTTGCATGCAGATCTACAGAGAAATACCCATATCAGATTCGAGCCGAAGTTGCAGGTCCTCCCCGAGGCCTCCATCATGATGCCTGGGATGGCAGTGTTCATTTGGTGAGTTCCTAGTACTACTCTGTGAATATGGTGTATGTGTGTGAGTGTCTCTTAAACCTAGATTTAGACGACCTTGTAAATATAACGATAATAACAGGCCCTAGACTCTGGAGATATGTGTGTATATATATACATACACATGATGATGAGACATGGTCTTTCAGATATCTCATTTTGTGGCAGTTCTGTCGATTCAGCTGCATGCCTGCACCATCTCGAGTGCATAACCTGCCCTACCAAAGGACGGGGGAAGGGGCTTGGGCTCCCGTCCTCAAACCGCTGGCCGGGTTTGGGGCAGTCCACTGATGCCGATCCCTACAACAGCCTTGAGGCCAACATGCTTCCCCCACAAGCACATGACAGCTGGGCGATGAGCTAATGTGCCAGCTGGGGCTGTTTAAAATGCAGGGAATTGCCAAGTGTGAATACGCAAAGCCGGCATTTGAGGACTGGAATGGAAGGCCCTTCATTGTGCTTGAATCGTTTGCCTATCTATCTGCTGAGGCTTCTATGGTTTTTCAGGGTGGGCTTGGGAGGGAAAAACACATATGTCACATCATCTCATCGTGCATGTGGGAAAATTTTCGAAGCCATCTCCGAAAATCTGGATAGTTCCGCTGGTGAAGCTTAAGCCCCCGAACAGTTGCCCGAGCCATTAAGCGAAGTCCTTCATAGTTTTTCCTGAGGCACAAGGATTCGGTGGAGCAGCTGGTCTTGAAACCTTGCACCTAAAATCACTCAAATCCTGTACATGCTGAAGATGTTTTATGCATTCCCCTGGGTTCCGGTATGCAGTCCTACGATGTACCTGTATAATATGGATGCTTGAGCTTACCTTTCGGGTTTTCAGTCTTTGTGCAACAAACATCAGAGATTGATGCTGTAGCTACGTAATAAACCCTGCATGTGTTACATTCTGTCGTGAATTCGCACATGTGTTTCTACATGTTTGGTATGAACCTCTAATGTAGCCCAATACTTTGACAAAGTCTAATTATCTTGTGCCCCAGTCCCCCTTATTCAATCAATACCGGTGCTCTGGTGGTCATCCGTGAGATTCCAAGATAGCTAAATCTTTTTGTAAAGCGCTATATCCTGAACCAAGATACTGTAAGTTAGCCGGGTGACCTGGATGATGTACATCTCAAGGCCTCCAGTGTCCGAAGAGGAATGGAGTCCATCCGATCCCATGTCGCTGTGCCTTGTCAGAACATGTGGGTGGCTTTTGAAAATGGGTGGTTTGGGCAAGTGCTGTGACTAGTCTATATCCTATACTGGGGCCCTGCAACATGAATCATCTTGGTGTACTACGGTTTTCCACATACAGATTTCGAAAGTTCGAGTACATGGGCAGGCAGAGGGACTGGTGTATATGTGGGCTGTCTGTAGAGGTCTTTCGTAAATGGATACAGAGATTGTTTGGGCAATTGGGTCTTATCCACAGGCTCCAACCTGTATGCGCGGAGTTTATAGCTAGAAGCATTAAAGAAGGTAAATTATAGACAAGTGGTGTGTAGACTTCAAGTAGTCCTCATGAGATTGGTGCGAAACAATCCTCGACTTTTCGGTTGTTTGCTTGCTCGCTTGCTCGCTGATCTGCTTGTTGCTTTGCTGCTGTCTGTGTCTTGTCATTGCTTTTTTTTCTTCGCTCAGTTTGCAACAGTTTGCTTAGATTTTGTCGCAAGCCTGGACAGCAAAGCCCTGTAATTAAAGTAAATGCGTACTAGTGGTTGAATAGACTCACAACTGCTGCAATAGGAGATGCCCATGATCCAGATCGATCGAAGCTTGAAAGCAAGTGTGTTCTGCTTTGTGTGCTGTGGGCTTTCCAAAAAAGCTTGGTAGCCTGCTTGTGCTGCGATTCTTATGTTATGGGCTGACGAATGATGAAGGTTCAGTTTTCCTTTAAGTTAATCGAAATCAAGAAACTGTGGGTATGCAGTAAGTAACCGATGTTAGACCCTGGGCAACATCACCAACTGCCTGCTTCTACATGTGTGGCTGTGCAACCCCAGGCTCAATGTAGACTTCCATGCCCGATGCAGCCCCAACGATTGCTATGCCCAGGATGCTGGATGTGCAAGCTCGAGAATAAGCAGACGGCTGAGCAAGATGTCTGGGACGAACGATTCAAGGGACTTCTGGCGTGCTGTCAAGCTTCCACTTGCGGCTTGGACAGCAAGGAGTCAACGAGCGCAGAGGGTGCCAAGCCAGCAAGCAGTGATGGCCTGATGATTCGTTCTAGACATGAGTACGTATTAAGCTAAGGAATGCGCAATGGTCCCAGCCCCAATCTTGTCGCAGGATAGCCCTACAGGTCAGGAATGGACAACCCTGGAAGTTATTGACCCTCACATGATGATTGCCCACTTGATTAACGAAGTAGGTGTGGAGATCAGCACAGAATGCATTCAGCGGTACTGGCAGCACCTTCAAGAGGTAAAGTTTCCTATGGCTACATCTGATGCCAGCAGCCTACAACATCATTGCCCTGTGGGGCTTTATGGCGACGCAGCAAAGATTACAACAGAGTATGGGCATTATCACTGCTTGGGCATTTTCCTGAGCTTACCGCTTTGGCGACCACGCTCCACACGTTTTTCTAGATTCCTTCTTTTCAGTATCAAAGAAGAGCTGTTGGTGCCAAACATAACATTGGATGCTGTGTTTCGCCGATTGATTTGGAGCCTGCATCTCCTGTTTCATGGCCGGCACCCCTCTAGTGGGCCTCACGGCGAAGAGCTTCCGAAGAGCATGCTTGCCTTGGCTGGCCAGAGCATCTGCTGCAATGACATGAAGTTTATTTGTACTGAACTACGGGGAGATTGGAAATATCATCAACAGGTTTTCCGATTCAAATCCTCTTGGCAGGCCACCAAAGTTTGCTTTAAGTGCTCAGCCAGGAGCCGGGGTGAAAAGTCGCAGCTGTATTACAACGTCGCTGAGGATGCTCGATGGTTACAGGAGGAATTGTCCCTCTGTGGTTTCCTGGCTCATAGAATCACTCCGAACGATCCTGTGTGTGGCACAGCTTGAAATTATGTCATATAGTCGTTGGTGTTGGGACGTTACATGGCATCAAGAAGATTTCTAGCCGGTTCTGGTTTTTCTTTTTCGAGCATCAACAGGTGTACATAATGCTGCCAATGTTTATGCGACCTCCTAGCTTGTTTCGTGCTATTGTCTTTGTCCAGGCTAAGCCAGTGATCGCGAGGCTTCTCTTTCATTCGGGACCAACATTGGGAACGTGTGCTGTTCCATTTTGCCCCATCCAAGGCCCTTTGGTCGCTTTGGAGATGTTCCACCAAGAAAACATAAAATGGTGCACTATGCACACCATCAACCTCGGCCTCATTTGGATCACAAATGCCAGCAGTTTGAAACTTCGCCATACTTGATAGTCGGGTCATCTTGAAGATTTTAGAGAAGGACCTAAGTCGGTCGTCAGTTCGGGCTGATTTGAGCCCCGAGCCACAACCTAGTGCAGTCATAATCAGCCAACATGAATAATCAAGACTTCGACCTTGATTGATCAAACTCCAGGCCAAGACTGAGCCTCAAGACCCAAACACCCTAACTGAAACAGCTGGTCAGCATCCTTACATTTATAAAGCCAATCTGTCTGACCTCCCTTCACCTCCCAACCCCGAACAAACCCTCTAGGACCCAGTACCACTGGGATGGTGAGCCCACTCTCTGCATTTGATATTGGACTAAATACAATACGTAGTGTATCAACAACCCTTCAAGGACGATGCTTCACGCAGTTGGATATTGGGGTGATCCTGGCTGCACCTTCTCTGAGTTCTTGAAGCCTGCCTATGCCGATTTCAAGAAGTTTTGCAAAGACCGCAAGATATCTTGCAGTCAACCCCGCTTCAAAGCAGGAATGGTGCCCTGCTAGCCCGACATCATCATTTCGAGATTTGTAGTTTCTTATTTTTCTAGACTGCCCTTTTTATATGTACACGCCCGGGCCAAACCCTTCAGGGATATATATTAAAAGCCTTAAGTACATACATTTCAGGGAGCAGGCGAATTTCCAGGTTGCGATGATGAGGAGCAGGTCCTCAGAGTAGTGGCCTCAGGGAGGAAACGGGAAGGTTCTCAGGGAGTACTAAATTTAGGGGCTAAACAGGGTAGGCCTGAGTAAGTCTACTTTGTTCAGGTGTTGTTGCTACATTGATCGACAAGAATACTTTGTACTGCAGTCGTCTGAGGTGATCAAAAAATCGGGTGACATCAAGATGAACCTCAAGGCCTACAACAGCCGATGTGTGGCAGAATGGTTGGCCCATTCTTTGAGGTGCGCTGCCAGCAAACCAACGGAATACAAGGGTGAACGTCTACCTTTGGCAGCTCTGTGTATGTCGCCAGGCTCGTGTTATTCCATGATCCAGTCAGACCTTATGCACAAGCTCCAGGCTTAAAGATAATAGTACAAGCATACCTTCATTTCATGTTTGCTAACCACCATACTGTAGACAGTAATTCTGCCATGGGTTACGAAGCCAGTCAGGCGAAGTGTTCAAGCAGTCGGAGATGGAGAGATTGAATGGGGGCTGAAGAACTAGGTGAGGGGGTTGCTTGGTTTTGGCGCTTAGCTGTGTTTGCAGCTTCTTGAAACTATTCATTATCAATGGGCTGTAGGCGCAGGTAAGGGATGGTGTAAGGTAAGTGTGTGGGTTGTCTAGGAGGTGTAAGTAAGTGCAGGGAAGGCTCGGAGCACAGGGTGTTCCAACAAACCCAATAGATGAGTAGTGTAGGAGGAGAAGCCTTTTATGTGTGCCGCGCCGGGACAGCCTAGGACCCGTCTCTGCCAGTTCTATGGATACATGGAACGGTGCCCACGTTTCTTGCATCTTGGCGGCGAGGCGAGTGCAGCTGCAGCTGCAGCAGCAGCAGCGCAGCAGCAGCAGCAGCAGCGCAGCAGCAGCACCAGTCACAGTACTAGTGTGTCATGCTCCATGGCACGAGTATTCGTTCGACTGCATGCTTTACTGCGCCTGAGGACACGTGACAGTGCCATGAAAATGTACCGCTACGGCCTGCAATATTGCGAATTGCACAAGAAGCTTTGTCAATGGAGTGTGAGGCCGCATGTAGCCCAAAACACTGTGTAGTATTGTCTAGCCAGTGGTTCTGCAATTTGTAGGCTGAAAGATAAACGGTCACCGTGGAGATTGATCCCGAAACTGCACGCTACTTGTCTTGAAGCAGCCCTCGGCCATGATCCACCTTGGGGTAGACTTGCAGCTGTTGATCAGCAAACGCTCAGGTCATGGGTCACGTCATCCACCAAATCAGGAGGTACAGTGCCCTGGCGTGATTATTTTAGGCTTGCTTCCATCAAGGTGCTTTGAGAGATACAAGACAAGCCCAGGAATGAACCCTCGCTATGAACATTGCTTCATCGATGAATCGATGATGTCCTGGCTCAAGAGAGCCTTGCTGCAAATATACCGTTGTGTCAAGCTTAAGGGTGGCACACACACTGTGTCTCTTGAATCGTAGTGGGGTATGGCTTCTGAGCAACTGACTTTGCACAGCTGCTTTCATCATGACAACCGGAAATCTTAATCTTCTTAAACTAGTCTAGGGAGAGTTTGCCTCGAATGGTGAAGGTGATTCTATGTACTTAAGCTACAGGTGAACAGGCAGGTGCTCAGTGCATAGGCTTGTGCAAGTTCACCTGGACCCTTGGAGGTTCAGGGGGGTTATTTATGTAGTAAGTAGCTAGAGTGATGTATGAAGGACATTCTACGCAACAACTCCGTTTGGGATATCGCCGGGCTCGAATCTGTTTGTTTCAAACTTTATTCCACATTTCTATCATGCTAGAGTACATATATGTGTATATGGACGAATGCTATGTAGATAATGAGATGGGGATACTGGGTCTTCGAATATTCCCTGTCAGTGTTTAGCTTAGACCATTCCCAAAGCTCCGTCGTATAAAAAAAAACCCTACATTCCGGCGAAATTTCAAAGTCAAAGCAGCCTCTGCTAAAGCAAATATCTAGATCTCTAGAGGAACTCATCGCACTTCAATAAGATGGCAGAATGTCGAAGATCAGACCCAATCCCAAATTTTGCCCTCAACCCCGAAGAGTTTATGGGCTCTTGTTTTAGTGTTTTGTATTAGATTCTTAGGATGCCATGCATCCGTCGAGTCATATTCCAAGAGATTCCAAGGCACTGCAGGTGCATGCCGACGTGATCACAGCCAATTCTCATGCGCTTAGTGCAGAGGCTAGTACTTCCTAGTGTATGATCACTAACTTGACGATGTCACTTCAAGGTGTCAGTACTAGTGGTAACCTGATCTTAACGTTTTTGTTTTGTTTGTTCTGAAATTGCAAGAGCACTCATCTTAGGCACCTATAAGAATGCTCCGGTGTGTTCACAGCCGCGATGGGCATTGAAAATGTCCAAGCTCAGGCCAACAACTTTGGTAGCTGAGATCGACTTGTTTATATGTGCATGTGTTTCTGGGTGTGTGTGTAAAATTCATGCTTGTGTTTGCTGACAGGCTCTCCAGCATGAAGCGTCGCGTTCAAGTGTTACCTGACTGGATTATTTTTTGTGCGAAACAGTCCTGGCTCTGGTCTGATTCGCCGATCGATTCAATTCTAGGTCGAGACTTAACACGCACATTCGTATTCATGCAGCCTAGGCTGAATGCCTCCGCCGCGGGTCGCCGCTGACAAGTGTGGACAAATCACCAAGCTCCATCTTGCGAGATCATGTGAAAGAGCTCGAGACTTTCAGCATGTATGTATGTCTATCTCATATATGCACATATGTACGCATATGTAGGTATGAAGCTCATGTGCCATGAGCATTATGCACACTGGTCTAGCAAAAGCTCACTACTGTGCATATGGTTGCCCCCAGTTTCCAAAAATTACCTTTGTAAACACATGTACATGTACACCAGTGGCAGGGCTATGTTTTTCCAGCTCATACTCATGCAAGGCAGGCAGCTGTGCTGTGTATACATATAACTTTTACATATATAAAAACACATATGTACAACATCTGGATACACACACACATATTTATATATATATATAAAGATGTGTATGTAAATATTTTTCATGTTAATGTAATTGAGGCTCGTGAAGATATTGATCTGTATCAACTTTTTTCGTAGTCTACACATATACATACATATATAAATTTTTGTATTGAAATGTCAGAAACTTTGCTATCGGTCGACCTCAAATATTACTATTGTTAGTGCTGGCCCATTACAATATGTAGCTCTAATCGTACGACCCGACACTATATATCTAGAGCAGAGAGTGTGTGTGTGTGTGATTTATACAGTTCCTAATAGTGAGCGCTGATCAGATGCGATGACTGCAAAATGCACGCTTTCTGCAGAGCTCAGGCTAGGACACACATGCATACACACATGTATATTATATATGTACATGTGTCGATCGTATGCACATACTTTCACATAGGCCGTAAATAGTTCAATATCGACTCTTCGCGGCTTATTTGTGCTTCTGTGTATCTACATAATGTCGTCTTGCAGAAATAAATAAATAAGTACATACATGTATATATATATACATGCACATGTATGTGTATGTGTTCCTGATTTTTGGTGTATGTAGGTACAGTGCACATACATACCCTGCATGTGTATGTATGTGTGCATGTCAGTGTGTGTGTGTGTGCAGTCTACGTCTGTGACATGTGTGGATGCACATATATTTTTACATGCACAAGGATGTCCCTGCTAGGTTGAGATTAACCTCTTACTCGTAAATGTGATGCAGCTCAAAGCGTCGCAGGGCAAGGTTGGCCTGTACTTGTGGCCTGGGGACTTGGGAGCCTATGGCAAAACCCCGTCACTCTCTATCTATTTTAATCTATATATATATATATTAAAATATTGTTTATTTATTTGTTTTAATTTATATATATATATATGTGTGTGTGTGTAAATAGAAAAAGGAGGTGTGTTTGTGTGTGTGTGTGTGTTCATATATAGATTTTACCATATTTTTTGATTGTTATGTTCGTATCAATATTCATATTGGCAATAAAATAGTTCTTAGTATCTGTGACAGATTATATATTACATATGGAAAACTATATCTGTACAAAAGGTATTGTTAAGAAATAATACGGTGCTGTTTTGGCTCAATTCGGCTCAAGCTGCATGGCAGCTAAAATTCAAATGTAAAACATGGACCGAGTATCGCATGTTGCGAAATACTTGGCGCCGCACCGCTGATTAGTTCACGATGCCTCTTGTTTAAGCTTCAGGTATCTGTGTTTATGCTGTTGTGTCACCTGTGTACCGCTGCGGCCATACGTGGCTGTCTGCATGCATGTCCTGGCTGGGGCTACATATATATGTATGTGGTATCCGGGGCTCTTGTGACGAAGCTGGCCTGTGGTCATGACGATGATCGATCATCAGGAAATCTACTAGTTAGTCTGTCTACCCAATTTCTGTGCACGGTCACTCGCTTTGGGTTGGTGCCAGCCCGTCCGAGTCGTGGGAATGTGGGCTTCGCCGGTGTCCCCTGCCCTGGCCCCCCCCCGGCCCCATGCCAACCCAGCCTCCTCCTAGCCTTTGCCGACGAACATGACAAGCTAGCTAGCAAAATTTTGTGCGATTGAATTTAGCGCGGTCTATGAGAACGAGTGCGCGCTGCATGCATGCCTGTGATGCGAGCCGATCGATCGGCCGGATTTGTCTCGGTCTGAGCTGCCCTGGCTTTTGGTTCCAAGGTCGCCATCTGCAGTCGCCAGAGTAGCAGCGATATTTTAAACGTGTAATGCTGGAGTGGGCCAAGGGCTGTAGTGATGTGATGTCGCCCATGTGCATGCGCCCAGTGTTGCTGAGAAAATGTTCCGTGGCATCGGCTAGATCGATACATTTCTAATTGCATGCATGCACGGGCGAAACCGCAGAATGTGGAGGAATGGCTGGCCCATGTTCTACTGGGTGTCTGCGTGTGAATGTGCAGAGCTTGGATATAGATATTGTTCCAATTGAGTAATATATAACTATGGTTTATAACATATTCTATAGTATGTAACTTCTGCATAAGTTGTGTAATATGAATGCAATTTGTACAGATTTTCGCGGCTGTATAGAAAACACGGGTCTTGCATCGTGAAGGATGTGCCCTGCGAAATCAATCGCTAGTACAACATGCCTCGTGTTGAAACACGTTTAATTGAGGTCTTTGCTCGTCACCATATATTATTTGTGCAGAAGGACATGTTCATTCTGACGGCACACCATGCCTACGCTATGTGGTGGCAATTCTGGATATCTATATCCCATGATTTGGTGTGTCGTCGATCCTTAATGATGTATATAAAACTGCCAAACCTCCCATGATGCCATGCATTTTGCAGTTTTTGCGTGAATGACGATATTTTATGGATCGCTATGCTTTTAAGAGTCTTTGGAGCCCTAGGGTTAAGCTCCGGAGCACCTGCAAGACCTGCGGACGAAAGGGCCACTGGTCTGGCGACAGGGAATGCCAAGGAAAAGGCACAGGTAAAGTAGCAGTCGTGCATTTTGCGCAAGCTACTCGTGTGATGGATAAATCCACGCAGACCTGTGACCTAAGGGGCACCTCTAGCATCTCCGAGAGCGAGAGCGAGAGTTTCGAGCCCGAAGCTGCCGCAAACTACGTCAGCTTAGGGCAGGACTCTGAGACAGAGCCCGCGGCGTACATGGGTTTCTTCGACAAGGGAGACTTTGAGGAGTCCGACGAAGAGCTCGTGGACGACTTTGCGTCGCAAGGGGCTCCCTCCACGGAATGGGATACTATAGAGTACCCAGAGGGCAGCGAACAGCTGTTCCGTTTCGGCATGCACAAGGGCAGCACGTACCTTGAGGTTTTAAGGAACCACCCCGACTACTACCACTGGGGACTCAAGGAGAAAGAGCCGAGCACCATGCTTGAGGCATGGCTCGTTTGGGTGTATCGGAACTTCGACGTTCCGCCAATAGGCGGCAGACGGCCTACACTCAGGGCTGCCACGCTGCCGGTGGAGGCAGA
>CAJNJA010015083.1:0-11916 GCA_905231915.1 Symbiodinium necroappetens | reverse complement strand
TGCACGCCCTAAGCTTCCAGAGATTCCAGATTCCAGATTTGCAGGACCTAGGTTTCCAGATTCCAGATTTCCAGATTTGCACGACCTAGGTTTCCAGATTCCAGATTTCCAGATTTGCACGACCTATGTTTCCAGATTCCAGATTTCTGGAAATCTGGAATCTGGAAAACCTGGAATCCGGAAACATAGGTCCTGCAAATCTGGAAATCCGGAATCTGGAAACATAGGTCCTGCAAATCTGGAAATCTGGAATCTGGAATCCAGATTCCAGACTCCAGATTTCCAGATTTGCACGATCTATGTTTCCAGATGCCAGATTTCTGGATATCTGGAATCTGGAAACGTGAACGTGCACGAAGGGTAGCTTCAGGGTGGCAAAATCAAATGGTCTACTAAAATTTCATATCGCATATAGACGAATGATGGTGAAGGCTTCAGCTTCAACGGTACGAACGAAGGGTGTCATCTGGGTGGCGAAGGTTGTCTTCTTAGTGCTGGATCAACTTCTGGGGTGACCTCTAGGTGATCGATCCTTGTGGTAACTTTTGGTTGATCGATAGGTTTGGAGGAATCCATAAACAGACGTATCCGTGACTTCAGGGAAACATGGCAAATCGGATGGCTTCTGGCAACTAGTCCAAAAGCACCCAAGGATTTTGAGAAGTGGTGACTTCTGGTTGCGAAAAATGGGGTGCAGAAAGCTTTCTCCGAAAATCCAGGTCTGGAGATTGGTCTGTCCTAAGAACAGAACATCACGATTGGCCCTAAGGCAGAATTATCAGCCGAATCACACAGATGGAGGTGCCGGTTGGAACAGTTTTTCGATTTGTCCTTGTCGCTTTCAAGGGACCTTCTTTTTTGTTATGCCTTAGCTGCATAACGAAGTGTTTATTGTAGACGGTTTCAAAGCTCAGTTTATAAGCTCAGCAGAGTGTGAAACTTGGCAGCTTTTTCGTTGGGCTGACATTTGGACAGATAGCTAGCTCCCTGCTTTGTCATGCTTTGTCGATGCTACAGCTCCAACTGCGTAACTAGATGCGAAACACTCCTTCACTGCAGGATTTCCAGACACACAAAAAGCACGCACCTTTCCGTGTTTCAGTTTGCACCAACCCGCATTTCCTCGAGTTCAGCGAGCAGCACGGGCGTTGGCCGTCGGGTTCGATACATGCGGGCGCACCCGCTGGCGCGCCACATCAATTGGCTCAGCACTGAACCTACCAACTCCGACGTCAACGATGTGGTGATTTGGTTTGGCATCGTAATCGTATGTATGCAAAACTTATGCAAAGCATGGTGTAGAAAACACAGAGGGTGTTTATGGTGCGCCGATGTTCTGTGGTGCTTCATGTTGGCCACAAAGGCATGTTTGTTCGTGTGCCGTTCGGAAAATAGAGCCCATGCCGCTTGACTCAAGGGCCAATCATTGTAGCACGCACTGCCCCTGCGGGGGCGGTTGCGGAGGCCATGGCGTCGGCATGGCATTGCCCCAAGCATGACTCACTGTTACGAGAGTCCGGGCTCCGGTTGTTCAAGTTTGCCCAGCCTGAGGCCACATGCCACGTCGCGATGGCAGGCAGCACTCGCGATTGCCGTGTCGGTGCACTTCGTTTGTTTGTGCGGGCAGGCAGTGGCAGCTTTGCTTGCAGCCATTCTGGCCGTCGAAGGTGCCATTCTTGAAATTTTTTTTGGTTGGGCGACGTATGTCGGTTGACATCATGTCTGTTCATGTGGGAAATCTGGAGGCCCGATGCGCGCACAGGCAGTTGCCATGCACGCAGAGGTCCAGATTGAATTTGTTCGGTTGCTGCGACAATGCCTGGTGCGAGGCAAGGGTGGCGGGTGGCAATCCCATCCGCAAGATCATAGACATGCTGGAGACCATGCGAAACAAGGTTCCCTGATAATTTCTGCGCTTAAGGCTGTACACCGTGCATCCAGTCTCACGGAGTCTCACGTGTCGGTGTGGGAGGTTCAAGCAGAGGGCGACGAAAAATCCAAAATATTTGACAAGTGGGCAACTCATCGTTGCAGTGACCGGTGGACACAGCATCAACCTTTGTCCATGTCGGTGTGTCCAGGTACCAGTGCTATTGCAAATCTACGTTTGCAAAGCTGACATCGCAAGTGGATCAGGCCGAAGATTTGTCCATAGTTGTTTATGTTTCCAAGTTTGGATTGCACAAAGGTGAAGACCGGCCTTCCTCAATTGCGATCACGCATCCGCGAAGCCAGCAGCTCTAGCCAACCCAGTCGTGATAGTCGTGTGTGTGGGTTGCACGCGGCATGTCGACCTTGTTTGTCCCGGGTCCAAGGTGGCAGCTTTACAAGCAACGTTGGAATCCGAAGTTGCCCAGCATAAGAAGGAGCATTGTTTTTGCCAGAATATCTAGGACTTTGCCATGATGGAATGCACAGGATAGAGATGAAACAAGAAGCACAATGGAGAGTGCATCAGCTTTGCGAAAGAAGGCTTTGGGAAGCTTGTTCGCTGCGCCTTTCAACGTTTGCCACCTGCATGCAAGGAGTCCGAAGCTTACTTGAAGGACTGGTTCCGAATCAAGCCCGTTACTTTGAGGTTTGTATGTGTGTTTGAGCAGGGCCATGTTGCAGGAATCGGCGAGCGAGAAGCAAACCTTGGATTCTGTGAAAGATGCTGCGGCCCGAAGTGCGAGCTGAGGGATGTCTCTGCCTGGTCATGCTCTTGTCACGCCATGCCCAAGGCCATCGAGGCCATCGAAAAGGGCCAAGGCAGCGCCTTCCTGCAGACGCAGCGTGCTACGGTACTGCGAAGGCTTGTGCGACGACCTTCCTCATGTTATTACGCAGCCGATTTCAACAGAGATGTGCTCAGGTTGTCCGTCTCGGCCGTCGTTGGCCCATATTTGTGAATGTTTCAGCCTGTCTGCCGGGTTTCTGCTCGAACATGCTGGCCTCTCAAGGACATGACGACCGAACACCGTGATGTGTTATCTGCTTTTCTATCATCAGAATCGTCAGGCACAGCTTTTTCGTTTCTGATCAGCACCTGCGCTGCAACTCTGGATGCTCATGCTTTTGAAGGAGAACAGCATGCCACCGGCCGCATTCTGGGCATGCTGAAGCAAATGAAGGAGGAGACGTGCAGGTGACTGGAGTCAGACGGGAACCAGGTGCGGACATGTTGAAGGAGATTTCCGACAACGTCAAAGAGTTGGTGAATCTGGAGAAGCAGCGCATTTCGGAGTCCGGTGCTCTATGCCTATATAGCTCAAACTACAGGGCACATGCTCCCGACGAGGCACGAGAGCCTGCTCGATGCTAAACAAAAAGAAGGTGAGGCAGCAACAAAAGCCATGGAAGAGAAGCCCTGCTCTCAGTTCACGTGTTGCCTGATGACTTGATGATTACCGTCTGACAACAAGGATGCTTCGGCTCGGTGAGCTGAAGGTGGAAATGCAAACGGTAAAGGATGATATCAAGGAGTTGGAGCAGCATGTTGGTGTCGGAGTAGGTCCGCCGGTCTCAAAAGACAAGTGCTTGCAGCTGACAGGACAAAGCAGACAGTGAAAAAGTCTTTCCCCCAGCCTCAAACAGCTTAGCGAACCCGCGCCGAAATATGTAAGAAGGCTATTTATGGTGGTCATAGCAATTGAGGAGAGCTCTTCCTTTTTCGCCGATCTCAAGAAAACATGCGACGAAAAGCAGCAGGTCCATGGATTAGAAACTTGTCAAGGCAACGGTGACAGAGCGTAGCAAATTCATGGTCAGGCATGGAATGCTTATCAATCAGCTCAAGCAGAGGAGCTTCGGGCCTTGACAGAAACTGTGGCTTGGACGAGTTGACGGACGGAGCTTGCTGGAAAAGCAGTGGGGCGCATGCTATTGTCTGCTGACATGAGGTGGAGTTCTTAGAGAAGAACGATGTACAAGGTGCGGTACGTGGAGCAATGTACAAACCATCATTGATGCAGAAATCTCCGCAACAGCCCCAGAGCACAGCAGCAAGTGTCGGACAGGAAGACAACAATCTCTCAGGATGTCCGCAGTACCAATCTCTTCCCGATTCATGTCCGAATCCAAGGAGGCAGATTCGTTGGTGACTGCACTTTCGTTGCGGCATAGCATGGACAGCCGAAGCATGCTGCAAGTGTGCTCAGCCCTGAATTCCAAAAGGAGCGAGGGAATTGGGTCAGCCTCCTTCAGATGAGCGCTGGAAGTGCAGACGAGGTGCGAACTAGAGCACTGCATGCTACGTGGCTGTTGGGAGCTTTTTCGTTGTGGACTCGAGTGACGTGCAGTCTCACGTTTCGAGACTGCTTCGATTGGGTGCGAAGGCCCTGAAGGCTACAAGTACTCTGCACGATTGCGAGGCCTCCCGCAGCCAGAAGTCTGACTACGCCGAGATGGCTTTGCGCAACTTGGACTGCCGTGCCCAGCTTTCTCGCTGCTCTCGGAGCCTTGGTTGCTGCAGGTGGGAGTCGGCCAGGATTGGAAGTCGCGATCCAAAAACTTGACGAGCTCCTGCATGCAACCGGAATTTGCCGCTGTCATGTAGGCCAAGTTGCATCATTCCCTGTTTGTGGAAGGGCAAAGCCAAAGCCACAGAGTACCAAGGAGCTCCATGATGTTCTGGACACGGAACAAGCATCAGATGAGGAAAGGGTTGGCTTGTGGACGTGTCTGATGACCGTATTAGAAGCCTCAACGGCGTCCGAGGAGCGCCAGCAGTACTGCCAAAAAAAATTGGGGAAGGCGTTGGCCAAACCTGGAAGCGGCATGAACAGTCGTGCCATGCTGGAGGGCTGCACAAGCAATTTGAGTCCTAGCATTGCTCCTCGCAGCTGCGAGAAATCTGGCGACCCGCCTTCAAGATTTTGTCTCCCTGAGGCGGCCATGGTCAAGCAGAACAAGGAACGAGACATTGAGGAGCTCAGATACGTGTAGAACTGCAAAGGGCTTGGTGATTTCCAAGGAGACAGAAAAAACAGTGTTCGTTCCACATGTTGCATGGTCTCCGGAGTGCAGGATGCGACGACCATCATGGCAACTTACGAGGTCTGGAAGCAACACGCGATTGCCACGGCATCTTCCATTTGCCCTGCATCAGAACGAGCTCAGCACCGTGGTTGACGAGATGAGAGATATGGAGAAAACCATGAAGGACTTGACTAGCTTGGTTGGTGGCTGTTGGCAAGCCAGGGCTTGTTGAGGAAATGCACGCTGGTTTCTCGACGGGTCGTATTGTGTTTATCCGCTAGCTCGCAACGTCAAGTCGTAATCGCCGCAGCCGTTCGACTCGAGTGTGCCGGTCCATTCGCTAACGGTACACTAAGGAATCTTGTTGTAGGCTGTCGACGGCTTGATGCCAACCTCTTTGACTCCTCTCCCCCGTCCCGCAGCCGACGGAGGCGGGACCGCCGGAGGGCGAGGTCCCTTGAGCATCAGCTCGTCTGTATCTCACAGGCGACTGTCCGCACCGTCTCCGCAGAGGCAGGTATTCTTCCGCCTCTGGCTTGCCAGTTGTTTCCTTGTGCCTGTCAGGGGTTCGGATCCGGCCTGTCCTCTGCCTGGAACTCCTCCGCTCCGTTACCTTCGCGCATTTGGAATATTTCTGCTCAGGCCCGACCCGGCTTCGCCGCCCCCGGTCGTGGACTCTAAGGCCCGGATGCCGGCATGTCCGGACTGCTGCTGCCGGCCCGTTGCGCAGCTGTTCCCGCCCCGACTCCTGAGTCCTCGGGGCGCCAGTGAAGCATCCGCCGACACTACTGGTGGTGTTTCGGCCGCTCCGGACCCCAAAAGCAGCGAGGGTTGATATTCGGGCTCCTGCGCACCGTCCGACCAGGCAGCTTCCATCGGCGCCGTCCGGTCCCGCCCCGGCTGCCACCAACCCTCCGGACTGTGGACTTCACCGTGTTAATTGTCTACGTTCAGTGATGACGTCGGCCAGTTCGTCCGCCTGTCGGCCATCCTCTCCGAGGTCACCGCGGCCCGGAGTTCGGCCGCAGACAATATCCGCCCCCGCACCACAGCGATCTCCGCGGACACCGCCCGGCCTTCACCCATGTCCGCCCCAAGGCCCTTACCGAGACCTCCCACATCCCCTCAACTTTGTTGTGTAACACACTTGTGTGTGTAGGTACAAGCTCTAGCGGTCGAGCCCCGAAGCTTCTGGGCTCGACCTTTTCGAATTCCCCTTAACTCTCCTTTCGCCTCTCCGCGTCAGCATGGCCTCGCCTAGCGCCTTCGCCGATGTGGTGGTCTCCGACTTGGTGGCACCTCCTATCTCGTCGCCGCCACCTTCGGCTTCTTCGCCTGGAGAGGTGCCCGCGCTGGGCGTCAGTGGAGAGTGCGCCGGGCAGCCCGCGTCGGGCGCACCGGCTGGGGATTTCGCCGGGTTGCCGAGAACGCTGGTGCCGACGATGACGTGGCACCGCCTTTCATGGGCGTCCCGCCCTCCAGCGACGAGGAGGAAGAGTTGTTGGCGGACATCGTCGGGGCCCAGCCCTTCCCGGGCGCAGACTTCGCCGAGGTCGGGGCGCAGACGGAGCACGTGACGCCGATTCTCGCCTTCGACGCTCACGATGTCGCCGTTCAGACCGCCGACGAGGTGATCTTCTCGTCCTTCGTGGGCGACACCTCCCAGGAGGCTCTGGCGACTGCTATCCGCGCCTTGTCGCGTGAAGACCGTGATCGCCTCGTCGGGGCGCTCAGGCTGGCTGAGGAGCAGCCCTTGGTCGATGTGGCTCCGACTGGAGGGGCAGGGGGCCCCTCTTCCTCGTCGGTGCTTACGCTGGACCTCCTCGACTTCACGCCTGGGATGACGCCGGCGCCCACGGTCGTTGTGGATCCTGGGCCTTCGCCGGCGACCGCCCGGACCTTTTGGGAGGAACAGGACGCCACAGCTGTGGCGGAGATGGCGGCCGCCAAGCCGGTTCCAGACGATGACCTCGACGCCGAGCCGCCCACGTCGTTGGAACTCTTCCTCGACGAGCAGGACGCGGCCGCAAAGGCGAAGACATCGTCCGGTCCGCCTGCGTCAGGGGCGTCATCATCGTCGGCGCCCGGGCCAGGGCCCAAGAAGCCTTTCAAGAAGGCGCCGCCTCCGGCGCTGGTCGTCGACGAGCCCAGGCCACCTCGTCGACTAAGGCACCGCCCATGCCCTACCCCGACAGGCCCATCAAGTTCCTGGACGACACGCCGACCAAGCCCAAGCCCACGGTGAAGAGGCCCCCCGCCGGGGCGAAGGTCCCGCCACGGTTCGACGACCAAAGCCAGGTCGTCGAGCAGAAGCCTGTGGGCCCTCCGGCGGCGATTCAGAGCCCGCCGGTTCCCAAGCAGGAGACTACGTCTGGTGGGCCGGCGGCATCGTCCTCGTCCGGTGGGGCGGCGGCTGATACGCCCGAGGTGGTTGGAGGGGCTCCGGCCCCTTCCGACGAGTACCTTCGCAGGGCGGCTTTCATCCGCCAGGAACAGATGGCCCGTAGTCGGGCGGGCCTGCGCTTGCTGCACGACGGCGCCACCTACCAGGACGCCATTGAGAGCAGCATCGCCAGGGAGTTGGCGGAGCAGCGCCAGGCGGCGGATGACGCGGGCCAAGCCCAAGAGGCCACCGCCGCACTTGGTGGGCACGGAGGTCGGCCAACCTTTTGGCGCCCAGCTGGGCGGTCAACAGCCAGCGCCTGAAGTGACCACGGCGCCTCCCGCACGGGCGGCCCCGACTCGCCCCCCGCCCGAGGTCACCACGCCGGCTGTGGCGCAGCAGCCCTCATCTTCAGCGGCATCCTCTGCACCGCCCTCGGCGCCTATCTCGTCGACTATGGCTTCAGCGGCGCCTTCGGCATCCTCCGCGGGTACCGGTTCGTCGGCGGGCCCTTGCGGCCGCATGTGCCGGGGTTCCTCCGCCACCGACGTCGCCCTTCCTGCCTGTTGATCGAGTCGGCCGGGCGGGCTATGGCACCAGGAATCAGAGCCGCCGGCCGCCTGGGCTGAGCGCCTGGGACACCTTCCGGTTCCCGCTCCATGAGCCGGGGGCGGACCTTCGCCACAAGGAGATCCCGTTCGCCGTTCAGGGGTGGACGGCCGACACCTCGGCGGGCGTGATCGTCAGGTCCTTGCCTGACAACGTCAGGGGCGGCCGCCTGCCCAGAGAGCGCCCGCCGACTTCACGCAGTGGATCGGCTGGTGCTTCGTGAAATGTCCTGGCAGCCATCGTCGGGGACAGCCTTGCCCTGATCGCGCCAGGTGCTTGCGGCCGGTCAATTACCCGCCGATGCTGGGCCGCCCTCACGAGCACCACGAATGCCAGCGCTGTGCGCCGCCCACGCCGGCACAGCGGTTCACCTAGGACGGGGACCGTCTCATCAACGCCTGGGCCGCCTACTACATCCTCGCCTGGGCCTCCATGCTTGTCTTTTTAAGCTTGCCGCCAGGGTCGGGCTCGCGCCCGGTCCCTCATTTTGTGAGCTATATATTGACTCGTCTGGAGCCGCCGGAAAAAGAGTGAGTGAGTGTGACTTCTGCCTCGCCTCGCCCCGCCCTTCCCCTCTCCTGCCCTACCCGCTTCCTTAAGGGGTTCTTCGGCTCGAAGGTTCAAGCCTGTCGGCTTCCGGCTCAGAGGCTCAAGTGTCGCCACCGTGGGCCCTCCCCAGGGCTCCTTTGCCGAGCTCGTCGCGCTGGCCGAGCGGACCGGCCAGTCCGAGGCGCTACCGTTGCTCGCCCAGGCCGGGGCCCGCAACATCGCCGATCTCACCGCCCGCGCCGACCGCTGGGTGGCGGCAGGGGTATCTCCGTTGGCTCTGGAGGCCATGCTGGCGGCACCGCCGCCCTCCGAGGAAACCTCTACCTTGGCGCTGGTCGAGGCTGGGCCTTCTCGACCGGACCTGCCCGTCCGCCGGGAGGCGGCGCGTGCGTCCCTGGCCGCCGCCGTGGAGGCGGTTCGCCCGGCCAACGTCAAGCGGGCCGTCACGGAGCTCCGTGACAACATGCTCGCCAGGTCTACCAGGGGCCCTACGAGTCGCGGCTGCGCACGTGGAATCGACTGGCCTTTGAGGGGAAGGTGCCCGCCTGGCCCATCACGACCCGTACGCTGGAGGTGATTGGGGCGGCCTTTCAGGCCGGGGCGTACCGCAGCGCCAAGGAGTATTTCCTGGCGGCCTTCAGGTACCAGGAACACGACCTCCGCATCGAGGTCGACCCTTTGCTTCGCCGCTTCGCAAATCGGGTCATCAAGGCCATCGTCCGGGGGCTGCCGGGGTCTCGCCTCAAGGAGGCGTTCCCGCTCCCGGCCCTTGCACCGCTGGTCGACTACGCCGACAGGGCCGCTTTTGACCCGAACAGGGCGGCGCACTCCACCGACGTTTTCGTTGTGGCCGTCTGGTTCATGCTCCGCGAGATCGAGGTGGCGGCCGCCAGGGTCGGCGACATGATTGTTTCGCCCGGCCTCGTCGTCCTCGACTTGCCGTTGCACAAGACCGCCACGGGGGGCGAGAGGACGCTCACCCGCCGGTCCTTGAGGTGCGCCTGTGGCGCAACGCGGCACCCGTTGTGCCCAATGCACGCGGCTATGAGACACCTGACCCGACTGGGGGCGGCCGGCCTCCTTGCCTCGTCCGGGCCGCTGTTCCTTGGAGGGGGGGGAGCCACTCGGTCCAAGGACGATTCGTTGACGTTATTTCGGGGCGTCCTGGAAGCGGCGGGCCTGGAGACGGTCTACCGCGACTCCGCCGGGGTGGAGCGGCAGACGTTCGGGGGACACACCTGCCGGGTCGCCGGGGCGACGTTCCTGGCGTCCAGGGGCATCCCGATGGCAGTCATACAGCTGCTCGGCAGATGGTCGTCCAGGGCCATCGAGAGATACACCCAGTCGGCGCCGCTGGCCCTTGCTCCATCGGCGCCGGCTGGGACCGCCGGGCTTGGTCACCTGGGGGGCGGGATGCAGTTGGCCGTCCCGCTCGCCCTGGCAGACGCGCCGGCCGATCCGGGTCAGCCGGGTGCGGGGGAAGGGGCGCAGTTGGCTGCCCCGGAACCGGCGCAGGAACAGGGGTCGGACCAGCCGGGCGTACCGGCTGGGGCCGGACTCCCACGAGTCGAGTTCGTCCCGGCTGTCCGCCCCGACCATTACATCTATCTCGCCCGGACGCGGCGGGTACATAAGCCGGACCCGGAGGAGCACAACTCCGACCGGGCGGCATGGCGAGCCCTGGGCTGCGGCTGGCCCTATGCAGGACGCCAGTTAATTCTTTCGGCTATCGGCTCTGGGGGGGGGGGGGCGGCCTTCTGCAGACGTTGCTTCCCGGCCGGCCTCCAGGGATGCAGCGAGGCGGTCGAAAGCTCCTCGGGCTCATCGTCGCGGGCGTCGGGGTCCTCGCCGTCGTCTCACAGAGCATCGTCGACCTCCGAGTCGGGGGGGTCGACGTCTGACTCATGAGTGGCCGCTCGCCGGGAAAGGGGGGGCCCCTCGCTTGGTTGGCCTAGGACCTCAACCGCTATAACTGAAGGGCGGTGCGGCTGCATCTTGCCGGGGCCTCAGCCTTTATTGCTCCTACGCCCGCCTCGCCACTCCTGTGGGCTACATGACGGTGCCGTGGACGGCAGGGGGCGATCTGGGACGAACTATGCGCCCGTCACGGGCTGTCTGCCAGCTCGGCCCGCATGCTGCGCCTGGTGGGGCGCGACTCCATACCCGAGTTCGCGGCGTGGGCGGGCGATGAGAGGGAGTTCCTCGTCCGCTGCGCCCGCCCCTGGTTCCAGGGCTTCCGCTCGCCTGGTGGCGGGAGTTGGCTGGAGTGCCCACGGGCCGTCCGGGTCCACGACCGACGGGCGCTCCTGGCGATGTGGCGCCAGGCTCGAGTTCAAATCGACTGGCTCGGCGAGGACACGCCGGGGCGGGCATACGCCCATGACCCCTTGTGGGGCTTGCCAGCGCTGCCCGCCAGGTGGCGCCCCCCAATGGGCGCAACACTCGTTCCAGACGGGCGACAGCGATGATGATCCTATGTTTGGCGCCGTCCCGTCGGATGAGCTCACCTTCAAGCCAGCCCGCCGGGCTTTGGAGTGGCCCGTGGTCCCGACGGGCACTTACGCGCCGGGCACTTACGGCCGTCGGGAGTACTACCTGGCTCGCCTGGGGCCGTGGGCTCGGGTGGTGCACCAGCCCCGCCGCAGTGGAGAAGACGACCCGGTCGCCCGTTGCGGGCGGCGCATCGAGGGCTGTCCCCCCCGGCCGCCGAAGCGGGCGGCCTCCCTTGGCAGTGGTGCCGAGAATGCTGGGCCGGGGATTTTATTAGCCGGGGCGACATCGAAACCGAGCTCGTCCCGGAGCTGGAGTAGTTGGGCCAGCCGCCAGGGCCGGCACTTACAGCCGTCGGCCGGCACAGACCTCGCCCCGCCGGGCGTCAGAAAAGCACTTCGCGCCGCACTCGGTTGTGCTTGCTTCAGTTGGGGTGGATCTGCCCCCCCTCCCGACTCCTGCGTCTAGTGCCACATGTGGCACACGCCTCGTCGCGGACTCCCTCCGCCGCCGGCATGGCATCGACTCACGCGGCCCAGGCGCTCGTGGACTTCGACACACTCGCCGCAGAGACGGGGGCGGGGGACGCCGTCCTCGGCTACCTCCGCACGCGGGGTCTCGCTCGCACAGCCACTCTCGCCTTGGTGGAGCCCGACGAGACCAGGTTCAAGGCGACGGTCATCGACCCTCTCATCGCGGGCTTTAGGGACGACGCCACCAATACCGAGTTCAGGGTCGCCCCGGCCAACCAACCGTCGGTACGGGCGGTGCTTCTCCACATGTTCTTGGAGGCTCGCTCTCAGTGGGACGCCTGGTCTGCCGCCAGGGCGGCTGCTCTGAGCCCCAAGGCGGAGTCCCCGGCGGGGGCGTCGACCGCACCGGCTCCGGCCTTGCTGAACTTGCCCGCGCCGCCGGCGGGCCCTCCC
>CAJNJA010015082.1:0-11916 GCA_905231915.1 Symbiodinium necroappetens | reverse complement strand
GGTTTAGGGTTTACATAGGGTCTAGGATTCTAGGTTTGCGGCAGGGTTGTTTTGGGCAGCTTACATCCTTGCCCTTCCGCTCCCAGGATATGATCGGAGCGGTGTTGGGTACCGCCAGGGCGCTGCAGCTCGTGATGCTGCCACGTTTGCATCCTCAACTTTACAGACTCCCCGACCGATCTGGGATTGCAAGTGCCAAAGCCCCCAAACCCGGTTAGGGTTTAGGGGTTTAGGGTTTATAGGGTAACCCGGTAAGCCCTGAATGGGTATGACGCAGGGGCCCGAATAGTTCGAACGGGGTTTGGCAGTCTTACCGGGTAAGGTGGCGCCGGACTTAGGCTGCGTTTAGGGTTTTGGGTTTAGGGTTTTGGGGTTCTAAAGGTTTAAGGTTTTCCCTAAGGGTCCAAGTGCTCATGTTTAAGGACTTTGGGGCGTTTATGAGTACCAAAAACCATAAATAAGGACTACTTGGACCCTTAGGGCTTTGGGTTTAGGGTGTAAGGGGTTCTAGACTGTGTTCAGGATCGAGGGTCTGAGGTTCCGCGTTCAGGAGTTTCAGCATGCACTGCGGCTAACATCAACCCAGAGCAGGCAGTCGCCGGTGCTTGGACCACAAGGTCCGCTCTTGTAGCTCCATGGAGAGCCCCAAGTCGCAAAATCCTGCACCCCGAAATCGCTACCCATAGGCTCCATAGCAGTTCCTTGTTGGGAGTACCTTATAGGATCCGAAATATAAGCCACTAAAAGGAACTACTATGGAGCCTATATAATATGGGTAAACCGACAAAACAACCCGGGAAGCAGCCACGACCTAAATCCACTGGTCTACCTAGGGAGCAGCCCACAAAGGCCAAAGTCAAGGAGCAGGGCAGTAAATCGTCGTCGATTCCTTAACGGATACGGTGGTAATCCTGTGCCCAAGACCACTTCGCTGATCTGCCACTACGTATAAGAGTCATAGGCCATCGATGCGGTTATAATCGGTTTCGCGTCTCGTGGCGTTCGTGCTTGGGGAGTGGGTTCTGCAGTACCTTGAGTGGGGTTAGTGACAGTTAGTGGCTCTAAACCCTAGAAACCCTAGACCCTACGTACCCTGACGTTGATCCCCCAAGCCCGAAGCCTCAGCCGAATATGGGGGATCATTTTTTATGTTGTGCAAGAGTTATGTAGGGCTACTTGAAGGAGCTGCCATAATCAACTATTGCTCTTTTCGGGCACCTCTACTCAACAAGCAGAAAGAAATATAGAAACACGCACACACACACACACATCCATACGCTCGCCTCATGACGGCTCCTCCTTGAGCATGCAGGGCTCTTAGCTACTCATAGGTAAACCTACGCATCCCTCAATTTAAAAAGAACTGCTTTGCGGCCTTCATACTGCGGAATGCGGACGGGCCTATTTAAAGTGAACATACGTAGTACCCGACTATGCATGTTGCTCCTTGAGCCGCAGCCCCGTGCATGGAGCCTAGAACCCTATAAACCCTGTAAGCCCTAAAAAGCCTAAACCCTAAACCCTAAACCATACACCCTATAAGCCCTAAAACGCCTAAACCCTAAGCCCTAAACCGTGAATCTCTGAACCCGAAAGGATCCTCCTTACACCCTACCCTCACCTACCAAAACCTACTTTTTTTGGTAGGTTCTTATTGTGAACCCTAATATGGAATTTATTGGGACCCTGCAAGAAAGTAGGTTCTGGTGGGTTAAGGTAAGCCCTTGAAGGGTGCTGCGCCCTGAGCCCTGAAGCATCCGCCCCTGGAGAAAGGCCCCGCAGCCCCTTTAGGGTTTTGGGGTTTAGGGTTTAGGGAGTTTAGGGAGTTTAGGGGTTTAGGGTGTAGGGTTTAGGTGTAGGGTTAAGGAATTTAGGGTTTTGGGTGTTGGGGTTTTGGGTTTAGGGGTTTAGGGTTTAAGGTTTAGGGTTTTGGGGTTTAGGGTTTTGGGGTTTAGGGTTTTGGGGTTTAGGGTGTAAGGTTTAGGGTCTCCAAGAGACAGGGGTCGCCGTCGCAAGCAGCGGGTGCCCTCCTCTTGGGCTGCCCTGGATCGGGCAGGAAGACCTGCCTTTCGACCCAGATCTGGTCTTAGGGTTTAGTTTAGGGTTTAGGGTTTTCTAGGGTTTAGGCTTTAGGGTTTAGGGTTTTAGGGTTTAGGGTTTAGGGTTTAGTTTAGGGGTTCGGGACGAGAAGTAGCAATATCAACCTCGTAGCACAGTAGCACCGCAACCCTTATGAAGCCCTTCAAAGGAACAACACGTGGTACTTTAAACGGTGCTGTGCCGTTTCTAGAAGGGTTCCTGTGCTACAAGGATTTTGGGTAATGAATCCATGCTTTGGGGATTTGGGGGAAAAATAGGGTTGAGGGTTTAGGGTTTGGGGGTTCAGGGTTTAGGGGTTGAGGGCTTAGGGGTTTAGGGTTGAAGGTTTGGGGGTTTCGGGTCGAGGGTTGAGTGTGTTTGTGGTGGGCATTTTGGAGGTTATTTCGGTTTGCGTTCAGGGTTGAGGCTTAGGGACTTATTAGTGACAGGGGCTCTGCATGTTGGAGTTGGGGCTTGACTTTAAGGGACAATAGCAGGGACCACTGGAAGGGACCCCTAATCCTAATACCCTACATAACCCTTATTTATCCATCCCTTATGTAGTCCCATGAAGCCCCTACATAACCCCAAGGGTCCCTTTAAGGGTCTCTCCTTTAGTCCCTTGATGACTAGTGTTGTGAGTGCAGAAGGATCAGGTTCCGGCTTTGGGGCGTAAAGTTCAAAGTTTAGGGTTTAGGGTTTAGGGTCTAGGGTCTAGGGTTTAGGTTTTAGCGTTCGGCGTCTTGGGGTTCAAGATCCCGAGCTGAAGGAATTAAATCGTACCCATAGGAGCCATAGTAGTTCCTTTTTTTGTGGTTTCTATTTAGGGTCCAATAAGGTAATCCCAAAAAGGAACTACTCTGGAGCCTATGGGTAGTGATGTAGAGTTGAGGATTTTTTTTGGGACAGTGGTGACGGCTGTTGGTCTAGGCATCTTTACGAGTCGTCCCCCCTGGCCCTGGCCGTCTTTCAACTGAGCATCGGTGAAGGGCTCTTGGTTTTGGGGAAGGTTTAGGGTTTAGGGATGTTTAGGGTTTCGGGTTTAGGGCGGCTGCTGTGACGTATGCTGAGCACAGCTATGATGCGGTCAAGCTCGCTGATGCTCTTACAGTACAATTCAGCACACGACTTTTTTTCGTTGCTCGATTGCGAAGGAGCTGAGTGTGGTATCCTAGCATTGTGCCGAACTCGCGCAGCCAGAACAAGGGTGCTGCGCAAGACGACCATCATTGTGGTTGTGGCCGAGATCTCTTGGGACAGTCGTAGCTGGGGGACGGATGAGTATCGGCTCTGGCACCGGAAGTGGGTGATCTCTGGCATGTCGCATCCGCAGATGGCAGGGCATACCGGCTTGTGGTTTGAGGGAGAGTTGTGGGTCCAATTGCGACAGGTTGTTTTAGAGAAGCCACTGAAACCACCGGCACAGGTTCGTACCCGTAAGCCCTAAGCCCCGAACACCCTGCCATCCCGTGCCCTGCCCTACACAATCCTACAAATAGCCATGTCTTTAGGTTCCTGTCACGAATGTCACGGCAACTCAAGGCTGAGACACTAAGCGAATCCCAACCCCAAACCCTGTAGCTCCTACACCCAAAATCTGACTCTTAAGTTCTAAACCATGGCTCATAGCAACAAGCCTAAGAAGCCTCTAGTATGGCGTTATACGAAAGAAGATGACCTTTGGGAGGGTTCTTGCGAATCTGTGACAAGTTAGGGCTGATGAGGGTTTTATAATTCTCGGGCCATGGACCCTACTACCTAAACCCCTAAGACCCTAACCCCTAAACCCTAAAGCCCTCAACCCCTAAACCCTATCACCTGACCCTTTTGAAGTAGGACCCCAAGAAGCCTGGACTCTTTACATGACTCTAAACAACGTTTAAAGGATACCCTCTAATCTCCAAGCCCTAAACTTCCTAAACCCTAGACCTTACTTGTATACATGTGCATGTATATACATGTAAATGTATGTTTTCTTTAGGTAGGTAGGTAGGTAGGTAGGGTAGGGTAGGGTAGGGTAGGGCAGGGCAGGGCAGGGCAGGGCAGGGCAGGGTCGGGCAGGGCAGGGCAGGGCAGGGCAGGGCAGGGAGGTAGGGTAGGGTAGGGTAGGTAGGACCTCTTCGAAGCTCAATCGCCAAGCCCGGAACCCGCGCCCTTTTTCTTGCTGCCTTAGATCAGACTCCAGCACTGGGACCTGAACCGCTCAGGATGGAGGTTCTCTATGTTCTACGGGGGTTCAGGCCCTAAGCCCTAAACCCTAAAATGTTGGGGCTTCGAGGTTTAGAGTTTAGGGTTTTTTTTTGGGGGGGATGCTTGGGATCCACTTACAGGGGTCAGCGGCCCTTCTACCTTCGCACCGGAAAACCCAGAGAGCCCAATACCCCTGAATTAAGGAATATTCCTTAAATCATAATATTAAGGCCCCCAGAATTAAAGGTATACTCCTTAATTAATTAAGGGGTGTTGGGCTCTCTGAGAAGCTTGCCCCTGAAGCTCCAAGAAAAAACCCCGAGGCTCCAATATGGAGGAGAAATGGTCTGATACTACTCCTCAGGGTTCCGTGATGCATTTAACTCTACTACAGCATACCCCATTGCTAAGCTTGTTACTGATATGAGTACAATCTTTGAATTGTTAGTATCATCATTAAACCCTAAACCCTAAACCCTAAACAATGACGGCAAGGTGCGAAGCTGGGTGTAGACTTGGCCAAATCGAAGCTCCTCGACGGAAGCCTTTCGAACTTCGGGTTTGGGTTTGGGGGGTTACGCGTTTTCAATATATAGTGAGTTTAGGGTGGAGGGCTTAGGATTTAGGGTTTCAGTTTTCGGTGGAAACGGGGGAGGCCGGGAGGGGAGGTTGAGGGTGTGGGCTGGTGGATTTGCGGGTGTTGGGTGTGGCGGGTTAACGCTTGGAGCTTAGGCTGGGCTTGATTTACGTAAGCTTATAACCCTAAACCCTAAGCCCGTTGTTTCGATCTTTGGGGTTTGGGTGTTTGCAGCATTAGGGATGAAGTTTTTCGGGCTTTTGGAGTTGGGAAAGGTAGCCCTAGGACGGACGACCAGAAGGCGTCGGAGGCAAAAGCCGTCAAGCAGGAGTGCTCCCAGAGATGTTTTTTAGACCCGAGCTGTGTACCCTAAACGCTGAACTCAAACCTTAAACCCTGAAGTTTGCACTTCAAGACCTAAACCCTGAACCCCAAACCGAACAATTACCCTAAACACTGTGGTCTTTGCGGTTCTGCGAACCCGTGGTGGACGTGCTGCAGCTCGGAAGCTTTGCGTGCAGCCCTGGCGTGACCTCGCACCTTCATATAATATGGGGCTTTAATAAGTCGAGTACACTTGTGTAATGTAGGGCCATTCGTCAGTATAGTATACTTATAACCAGGACCCCCAAAGAATACGTAGTGTTATGAATTTGTCAGGCTTCTAGATGACAGGTAATGATAATAATAACGATCAGCAAAATTTACTTGCTGTCTCCGTAGAATAAGCTACAGCCCAAAATCGTGCTAACATTATCGAAGACCCACATATCGAAACCTTAAGACTCGCAAGCCCCTCAACTATAACTAGCTTACAGTAACCCTCGAACTAACCCTTACAAACACCCGTTATGGGTTCAAGAGGAGCCTTTAGAAAGAGACCTTGAAAGGAGCCGTAAAAGGCACCCAACCCTTCGTCATCGGTAGCCTTAGGGGGGTGAGGGGGAGGGGGGTAGAGGACTGTTCTTATGACTTAGAGGAACCCAAAGCTCGGGCTTCTCGGGGCTTCCAAAAAGAAGCGCCACAACGTCCCGAGGCTCAAAGAGCCAACCACCGAGGATTCTGCAGGTTCCAGCGGAGCTTATGATTGTTTAGGGTTTAGGGGTTTAGGGTTTAGGGGTTTAGGGTTGAGGGTTTATGATTGTTACTATTTGATTGTTACTATTACTACCAGGGGTTGGGGTCGAGGGTTTATGAGCTTGTGATTGTTTAGGGTTTAGGGCTGAGGGTTTATGATTCTTACTATTATTACCATATAGTTATTACTAATTATTGTTGCTACTATCATGAGTATGACTGTAACCACCATTACCAGGTAATTATTTATGGTTATGACACTTACCATTATTACCGTTGTTACTGTTATTACTATATTTATTATGATCCTTATTATCATTATTGTTATGACTTGTTTTGATTGCATTTCCATTGGTATCATTAATGTTTTTGTCAGTCTCATTCTTAGAATAAGTCTTAAAAGATCATTATTAGCTTTCTTTGCTACGGGCTGTAGGGCTTGTGGGGTTTGGGGTAGGGTTCCTTTTCACATTCAAAGCAGCCCTTTCGAGGTTTTCTTTACAGGGTTATTCGAGTTAAAGTTTAGGGTTTAGGGCATGTGCACTGTGCTAGAATGTCCCTTTGAGGGTTCCGGGGTTGACATGAGGGGACCACCTAGCAACAGGGTTCCTCATTGCAGGCAACTTTCCACCAGCCAGAGGCTTTGTGCGCAAATGTTCGCAGAATTCGCTCAAGCTTTCAAGCAGGATTTACATAGCCTCGGAAGGGGTCTGCGGCAGGGTAGAGCCCGGAGTAGCCTGTATTTCGAAAGTCCTCCAAAGGTATAGCAACATACCGCAACTTTTGTCCAACTACTGCCGAGCCCAATGCCAGAATGCAGTACCTGATTGATCACACACAATGGAACCCGTAAAGCCTGAACCCTACAGCCCAACCCTAATTAAACCCCGAAGCCCTGAAGGCCTAAGCCCAAGAAAACCCTATAAACCCTGAAGCCCTGAAGGCCAAAACCCCAAAACCCTATAAACCCTGAAGCCCTGAAGGCCAAAACCCCAAAACCCTGTCGCTGTAACAGAACCACCTAAACGGTTCCTCACTCATACCCTTTTGCCCTTTTCTATTGAGGGTCTCCTTTTGAAAGCCGAATATTACGAAAAAAAGGTATCCTTATCATTAACGGGTTACTGGGGAGCCTAGTGTCCTAAACCCTAAACCCTAAACCCCTAAACCCCTAAACCCCTAAGCCCCTAAGCCCCTAATCCCTAGGCTAAGAGATGCCCCCGAAGGCCTGCACGAAGAGCTCGCCTCCTTGCATGGCACCATCCGAAGCCGGGGTCTCTCCTAGGAGTTCGGTTTAGGATTTAGAGGTTTTGGGAATTTGAGGTTTAGGGTTTAGGATTTAGGGGTTTAGGGTTTGGGGTTTAGGGTTTAGGATTTAGGGTTCATGGGGGTTGAGGGTGTTGCTGGCTTGGGGATTTTAAGAGGGTTTAGGGTTGTGGCATTTGGGTTCGCGGGCGTTGCTCGTGTTTTGACATGCAGGGGTTGGGGCATGATATGCTCGGTGATGACATGTTCGGTGCTTAAGCAGTTTGGAGCCTTGGATCTTGGTAAGGTTTTTGGTTCGCCATGCGAGTCATGCCAGATTTAGTGTTTGGTTACATTGAGGGCGCCGGGGCTAGGGTTTAGGGTTCAGTTCTAGTGTTTGCAAGTCTCAGCCGGTTTTCCAAAGTTGCATGCTCAACTCAAGGCGACAGTTTGGGTGCCAAATTGACTGAGTTTTGGGAGTATCGCGGTTCTGTAAGCCCGAAACTCGTGTACCACCTTCACACCCGAGTCCCTGAATGTAGCTAGAGACCCAGAGCTCTAAATCCCTAACTACGACTTCAACCCCGTCGCTAACCTCACACCTAAGCCCCCAAACCGAGAATCTTACAGAAGCTTGAGGGACCAGATTCGTAGTACTCGTCCAGACATTCAACCCTAAACCCTCATTCCCATCCGTCCAGGTCGTCTGGGCTCTCACACGTTTGGGCCACTCACGGAGGACGGCGATTTCGATTATTGTTTGGCTTACCCTAGACCCTAAACCCTAACAACCTGCAGGCTTTGGGGTTTAGGGCTTCGGCTTGGGTCTGAAAATTGCGAGCCCCATGTCGGAGGCATGTCCCTTCTGGGGTTCGCAATTTAAGTTGTAGGGTTTAGGGTTTAGGGTAATTTACGCTTAACAGCCCAGCTTCCAAACAAATCCCCACACCCAAAGTCCGTAATTCACACGCCATAAACCAAACTACTGTTGATGATATAAATCCTGCACTACCTGAAGGACTCTAAACTATGGGAATCATGGTCTATTCCTTATAATGGGTGATGCAGGATTTATACCATCAACCGTAAGGACCCAAACTGCGAATCCGACGGCTCAACCCTTAGAGGCTTTGGATCTCCAGTAGCCTACAGGACCACCTCCTACACGGAGACTGCGAGACGATCCTGGAGGCCCACGGTGGTGTGAGGGTTTAGGGTTTTGGGGTTTAGGGTTTAGGGTTTAGGGGCTACTAAATACCCAAAAACCTCGGGTTGAGGAAGCTGCCGTTTGAAGTGGCGGGTCTTGCGCGGTTTCAGGAACTGCGAGTGAGGCCTTTTGGGCTACCTATTGATACTATAAGAGCCTGAATCATTCGCGTTGCTGTTTCTTCAGGTTCCTTAAGATACAATCATTGTATGGTCTCATATACAATCATTGTATGCTCATCCCAGAACCCCGTTCTAACTATTGAGGCCCCTGTCAATAATCTTCCTGTAAATATGGTTCTCAGTATTAGTAGTAGTAGTAGTAGTAGTAGTAGTACTACTACTACGACGACGACGACGACGACTACCACGACGACGACGACGACGATTATTATTATGATCGGGTCTATGAGTAGCTTCGGGCTACTCGTCTTTGGAGTCTGCCGCATTGAAGATTGGGGCAACCTAGATGCCGAAAGAAACGGGGAGTTCTCAAGATTAGGGCCGCTTCCCAGAGACTCCAATATCCCTTAATTAAGGAATATACCTTAAATTATAATAGGAACCCTAATAAGATTTAAGGTATATTCCTTAATTAAGGGATATTGGAGTCTCCGGGTTGTAGGTCCCCAATACAGTACAGCACCCTTAGGACCGCATCTCAGGGACCCTTTTTTTTCAGAACACTAAACAAATAGTAACTCTTGTTTCTTCGGGTTCCCAATTAGAGTCAGTCAGTCCCCTAAATTCGAAAATATGACCGCTAATCTTAAAACCTAGACGCTATGTATTTCTCTGTAGTGGCGATGTGAGGTATAGGCTTCAATGAACCAGTCACATTACGTTTAATAAGACGAGCAGAGTCCTCAAATCGCAACAGCAGCCCAACATTTGTTGAGTGTTATGTGGATTCCCTGGGTATCGTTCGTTTCCCTGGGTTTTTTCCCTTCTGTTTTTAAACTCTTATAAAGCCCCTGGGCTTCCCCCCTAAATACCCTAAACTCTAAACCCTAAATCCCCCAAGTTCCCTAGACCCTGAAATCTCTAAACCCTGAAATCCCTAAACCCTAAATCCCCTAAGTTCCCTAGACCCTGAAATCTCTAAACCCTGAAATCCCTAAACCCTAAATCCCCTAAGTGCCCTAAACCCTACCCCCTGAAATCCCTAAACCCCAAACGGTGAAGTCCCTAAATCTTTGAAGCACCCTGAACAGGATATTGACAACATCCTTCGTCAAGCAACGCGCTTTGAGGCCGGGATCCAGTGCTCCCAGTGAAGGTTAGCTATAGGACTTCGGCTTGAGAGGTTGAGGTTTATATGGGTTCTATAGGGTTTAAGGTTTAGGGAGTCTAGGGTTTTGGGTCTTGGGAGTTTAGGGTTTAGGGTTTATATGGGTTCTATAGTTCAGGGGCTTTATAGAGGCTTTCGGGCCCTATGGCTCTTGACTTTACAGGGGTGTACTTCTTTAAACCCAACAAACTCTAGAGTCCTAGAGCTTAAAAAACATCAAGCATGCGCCTCCTGGCTTTTGTTATGGAGGGGGATCCTAAACCCTAAACCCTGGTGTCTCCCATTTAAACGAACCATCGCTGAGTCCAACACTACGCCCATAATATAGGGGCCTTCATAGTTAGAATAGGGTTTGGGGTATATTATACTATAATCCTAAACCCTAAACCCTAAACCCTAAGACTATAATCATAATAAGGCACCCCCAGAACCCTCCTGAGGCCACCTTCGTCTTAGGAGTTTTTGGAGGAGCCGAAGTTCGGAAGGAGCTCGCGGAGCTTCGAAGCCCCCAGAGCTCCTTTCGGTTAGGATTTATAGGGTTTAGGGTTTAGGGAGTTTAAGATTTAGGGCTTAGGGTTCAGGATTTAGGGCTTAGGATTGAGGATTTAGGGTTTAGGGAGTTTACTTATAGTTATAGTCTGCATTTTAGGTTTCTGGTTGTGGTGATCTTATAGGATCCGAAAGAAATAATTGGTTAAGCCACAACTATATAAGGAACTACCATGGAGACTACAGGGGTTGGAGTTTACATATAGTCTCCATTGTAGTAACTCCTTAGGGTTATCTTTCTAGGATCTGAAATATCTTTCTGGTGAAGCCACAAAAAAGGAAGTATGCAGGGTTCCTAGAAGAGTTCCCACACAGTGCTACTACTAATGGTTACGAAAAGGGTCCTACAACCATAAGGATTACTATAAACGAGTACTGGAGGATCTGAGAGCACACGTACTTCTAAGTAACTGTCAACTACCGGCCTTGGGGAGCCCTTTGTAAGGTGTAGGGTGTAGGGTTTAGGGTCTAGGGTTTAGGGTTTAGGGTCTAGTAGGGGGCCCAAACTGGACCCTGGTTTTGTTGACAACCTTGACAACCTCCCACGTCAGTAGTAGGTTACTCGGTTCCAGGTACTGTAAGGCTACGCTGTAAGGTTTATGTAGTAGGGCTTAAGGAACCGTAGCATACTGCATTGGCGAGAGGGTTCCTAGGGAAGGATTCGTTTAGCAAAGGGTGCAGGATGCAGGACTTCGAGTCGGGGTTTGGCA
Organism: Symbiodinium necroappetens; assembly: GCA_905231915.1. Lineage (NCBI taxonomy): Eukaryota > Dinophyceae > Suessiales > Symbiodiniaceae > Symbiodinium > Symbiodinium necroappetens. The sequence goes on along the minus strand of CAJNJA010015082.1, from coordinate 992 downwards.
TGGGCATGGTAGGCCTGGAGCCTTCTACGGCTCAGGCGCTCCGACAGCTTGTCCGGTTTGTGTTTGGCACGCGCATGTCCGCTGCAAGTTCGTAGTAGTTTCCACTGTTCGGATCATTAGCTTAACGTCGATCGTGTCACTTGCCTTCTCATCCATCGCTGTTCTGCTGGGGCATTGCAAGCGAAATTACCATGCGTGTTGATGCACCCTGACGCGACATGATGTCACCTCCCACAGCTGCAAACCAGAACTCTACACCCTATAGCCCTAAAACCCCAACCTCAAACCCATGAGTCCCAAACCCTCAGCCGCCCACCCCCCCAAACTCCTCTAAACCCAAAGCCCTAAAGACTATATCCCTAAACCTTAAACCCCAATACCCCAAAACCCCAAAACCCCAAAACCCAAAACCCCAAAACCCAAAACCCCAAACCCCAAAACCCCAAGCCAGGCAAAGAAAACATCTCGCAAAGCCGCCCGGCGCGGTAGCCGCGGTTTTCTTGGGATCGTCGGGGCGCCCAGGAGATCCTGGGTGCCCAGAGAGCCCAACACCCCTTAAGTAAGGAATAGACCTTAAATTATATAGGAGCCTTCATATTCTGGTTTAAGGTGTATTGCTTAATTAAGAAGTATACCTTAAATTATATAGGGGCCTTCATATTGTGGTTTAAGGTATATTCCCTAGTTAAGGAGTATTGGGCTCTCTGGGTGTGATTTTGTCAACTAACAAGAGCTCCTCAACTCCTTGATGCTTGAATGTAGGGAATTTAGGGTTTAGGGGGGTTTAGGGTTTTAGGGTTTCGGGTTTGGGGGTTTAGGGTTTTGGGGTTTAGGGTTTTAGGGTTTAGGGTTTAGGGTTTAGGGTATTGGGAACGGGGGAATAGATCACCCTTAAAGTCCCCTAAAGTAGTCCCCAAAACCCATTCCCCCACTCCCTACTGATCCCTATGATGGTCCCTTAAGGTCAAGTAGTCCCAAAAACCCATTCCCCC
>CAJNJA010015080.1:209-11917 GCA_905231915.1 Symbiodinium necroappetens | reverse complement strand
GATTTGTGACTGCTGGCCATCCAGTCGACAGGGTTGCAAAATGGCTGTCGCAGTCGCAGTAGCAGTAGCGACCAGGGTTCAGGGTTTAGGGTTTAGGGTTTAGGGTTCGGGGTTTAGGGTTCGGGGTTTGGGGTTTAGGGTTGAATGAAATAGGGTGCCATAAACGCGGCGTTCTGCAAGGGAGCACGGGTAGGCTTCTACAACATAGGGGCCTGAACTGATGGAATAAAGCTCTTGGGGTTTGTTCGATGATATCTCATCTAGGGGCCTTAACAATGACAACTAGAAACGGGTTTTGGGCTCCTTTACAGTATGATTATAAGAAGGAACCCCCAAAATGGTCTTGGTAATCTTTCAGGCTCCCATGATATATCCCAAGGAACCCTATGGACTCGTGTTGTTAACGGCACCGCAGGAGGGGGCATTTTGCATTTGCAGCCAATTGAATTTATCGGCTCATATGAGCTTCTTAAAAAGAATAGGGTTTAGGGAGTTTAGGGTTCAGGGCCTTAGGGCGCAGGCTTGTCCTCTTCTGGGTGTAGCTGAAGGCAATGCAAAGCTGTGTTGCGGTTCGGCGCGGGCAGCTTTCTCGAACTGCCGAAAACTCCTAGGAACCTCTAATCCACTAACGCCCGTGGAAGTCGTATCCATTCAATGGAACGACTGCCTCACGGACAGGGATGGAAGCTTCTCAAAAGCAACCTCTCTTGAGAATGAAGCTTCAACTGCATCAAATCTAGTTACAGGTTTGTGCTTTGAGAAGCTCCCAAATGTAAGCTGCAGCGCGAAAATGCTGGGCCGTGTTTCCATGGCTGTTCCGGCCTAAACCTTTCCATGGAAGCCCGCTGCTGTTGGAGCTGCTGCTGCACGAAAATGTGCCCGCTACACTCTGGACACCTCCACGATGCACAGAGATTCTGAGGCACCAGGGTGCAAAGGAGGAAGAGGAAACTGATTTAGGGGTTTAGGGCTTTGGACAGTGAAGTTGCAAGAAGCTTCAAGCCTGAGATGCAAATCCTAAGCCGACCCTTTAGGTGAGGACCATACGCCCGTTAGACCCAAAATACCTACGTTTTTGGCGACCTCGGAGGTGTATACCATACACGAACTCGAAGATGATTCCTACATGGACCCCGAATTTTGACAGCGACCTCACTGCATCGCGTCCATAGCGGCGAGGCGGGCGCGCCAGGTGCGCAGCAGCTCTTCGGCGATGGAGGCCACGACTTCGTTGGCCAAAGTCTCCCTGAAGCTTGAGGCTTTAGGGTTTAGGGTTGAGGGGCTTACTTGGAGGTTCATGGGTAGTTATAAGTGGGGTTATAATTAAGGTAGCTATAGTTATAACCCATTTTAGGGGGCCTATAACCCTACGTATAACTACCCATGAACCTCCAAGTAGGGTTTAGGGGTTTAGGGGTAGGGTTTAGGGAACCTGAGCTCTACGTGTACTACAACCGGATCCTTCACTTCAAAGCCCCAGCCCTACACTTGGAGGTTCATGGGCGTTGTAGTAAGTGGAGTTATAAGTCCCCTAATATGGATAGCTACCCTACTTATAATGGATAGTTATAACCCATTTTAGGGGGCTTATAACCCTACTTATAACTACCCATGAACCTCCAAGTATAGACCTGAAATCGATGCCTCTGTAAGGTTTGACAACCTGATTGGGGGGGTTGCGGGTTCCGGACTGGGATGACCGGTGGAAAGCAGGGAGATCAAGAGCGTCGCATAAAGGCCACCTACAAAGCTCCGACTTCAGATCACGATGGTACAAGTGAAGTTGAGGTTGCAGGGTCAGCGATGCAATGCATAATCGGGATGGCCAAGGCCAGAAACCTGTCTATACACTCCTACCTGCCGTCATCTCTTGAACTGCTCCTGAACTCACTAATGTAGGGGCCCTAGTAATAATTAGAATCGGGTTTGGGGGTATATTCTACGATAATCATAATAAGGAAGGAACCCCCAACATCATGTAGGCAATTTACTAAGGCACCTATAGTGGGAACCCTGGCCTGGGTATATAAATGCAGTTGACAGCGGGACCTCCAAGGCTCGAAACCCCCCTGAAAGCCAAACGGGTTTAGGGTTTAGGGTTTAGGGTTTACCCTACACCCTAAACCCTAAACCCTAAGCCCGAAACCCTGAACCCCAAACCCTAAACGCCAAACCATAACCCTAAACTCTGAACCCCAAGCCAAAGCAAAGAACCTAAGAAATCCCAAGACCCTGAACTCTACACACAAAGACAGCACCCCACCTCCCTAGTTAAAGGCTCATGGGATAACCCTACTGAGGGCACCGAAACCCCGAAATACTGTTGATGATATAAATCCTGCATTACCTTAAGGACCCTAAACTATGGGAATTATGGTATTTTCCTTATAGTGGGCAATGCAGGGTTTAGATCATCAACCGTATCACCCTACTTCCTCAGTCCCCTGAGGTCTTGAGTACTGCCGGCCTCGATTCCTGGCCAAGAGCCTGGCGCAAAGCCTGGAATAGGACGGGGGGTTTAGGGTTTAGGGGCCTGGAATAGGACGGGGTGCAGCAACGTGGTAAAGGGGCCTTGATCGTTAGAAGGTTCCCACCCCAAAACCGTAAACCCTAAACCCCGAACTCTAAGCTGGCTCTTTAAACGGGTCTATTCTGGTTCGAATTTATGGGCTCCAGGATTTGGTGCCTTCTACAAACGACATACAGAATACAAGCTGATAACATAAGTAATCATTCCGAGCTTTGTATTAAGGCTTGTAGACAAGCCCTATAGGGTTCAGGCTCAAGGCTTTGAGATTCCTTTGTTAAGATTTTGAAAGGAATACCTAGTTCCTTTTCAGGCTTGGGGGTCATTGCTTTTAGGGTTTAAGGGTGGGGAGTAGATGTTTACGATTTAAAGGCTTCAGGACTCATTGGTGAGGAGGCTGAGTGTTCAAGCTTAGAGGGGGCAGGATTTTGGGTTTTAGCGTTTAGGGTTTAGGGTGCAGGTTGTGAAAGACCTAGCAGTTTTGGATGCTGTTCCCCTGTGCTTTGACTTCATGGTGTTGGGCCTGTTGCCTGAGCCAGGGTGCCCTGACCTGCATGATGGCTCTCTCAACAAGACATTGGAGGGCACCCCAAGTTCCCGGCTTAGGGCCTTTTTGACACGTGATGACGGCTCAGGCTTTAGGGTTTAGGACTTAGGATTTTGGTGGCTGCGCCTGTATGCACAAGTGCTTGGGAAAGGCGTCAGAGGGATTTGCATACCCCAGAACTCGAAGCCCCAGATTCAGTGCCACTCCGATGAGGCTGTTCCTACCACTACCATTACTACCCCCACTCTTCTCGATGTCTCTTGTATCCGTATGCATATAAGTATCACTGCCGATAATACCACTATGAATACTGATATACAGCTGTATTGCTGTTGGAACTACTGCTGTTTGACAAAGCCGTGCAGTACCTCTAGGACCGCCTACCAGATGCATCGTCCTTAATAAAACCCTAAACACCCCCCCAACCTGATGCAGGTTTTGGGTTTCCTGACTTCTTACACCCTAAAACCAGATCTCTTTAGGGTTTCCGGGTTCAGGAAACCCGCAACCATCGGCCTCCGCTAGCTCTGCATCCTCGCCGTTACCCAGTAGCGCGCGCATAGCCGCGCGGAGCACGTCCGGCACGAGCCGCTCGATGTCGCCGATGTCAATCCCTCGCCGCTTTTGAAGCTAGGGCGGCTTTAACCCTAAACCCTAAACCCTAAACTGTAGCCCTAAACCCTAAACCCTAAACCTTAACCCTAAACCTTAACCCTAAACCCTAAACCGTAGCCCTAAACCCTAAACCCTAAACCTGAACCCTAAACCCTAAACCCTAAACCGTTTTGGGACGCAAGATGGAGGCTTTGAGGATTGAGGACTTGGGATTGGTGGATTTCGGGTGGAGGATTTGGGCCTACTGTCGTGCTTTAGGATTTAGGGTTTAGGGTTTAGGTTCGGGGCCAAGTGTTTTAGGGTTTAGGGGATTCGCGTTCAAGGGTTGCCCAATGCCTCGCCTCGACACTCCAAAAGCCGGAAATGTTAGCGCCTACACCCCAAAGCCTAAACCCTAAAATAAGCACAAACCCTTACCCCCAAGAAGCGCCCCCCCCAACCCCTAAACCCCTAAACCCCTAAACCCCTAAACCCTAAACCCCTGAACTCTAAACCCTAAACCCCTAAACCCCTAAACCCCTGAGCCCTAAACCGTCGGGCGCCTAGGCCCTGGAAGGCATCTCGGAAGGTGCCGAAGTCCACATCCTCTGACGTGCCCAGGGCCGGAAGGACAGCCTCGAAGATGTCCTCACTTCGAGGTTCGGTTTAGGGTTTAGGGTGTAGGGTTTAGGGCTTGGGGTTTAGGGTTTAGGGTTTAGGGTTTCGGGTTTCGGGTTTAGGGTTTAGGGGTTAGGGTCGGGGGTCAGGTTTGAGAGTTCAGGATTTAGGGTGTAAGGTTTAGGGTTTCAGGGTTCAAGGTTTAGGGCGGTTTAGGGTTCAGGGTTTAGGGTGTTTCGGGTTTGGGGTGTGCACTTTAGGGCTTTAGACGGCTTTGCACCTAAACCCTGAACCCGAAACCATAGACCCTAAACCCTAAACCCTGAACCCTGAACCCTAAACTGGAGCGAGCCGCATTACCCTAAACCTTAGATTCCTGCATTAACGAGTGCCGCCCTCCTCTTTTACGGAGCATCAGTTCAGGACACGGGGCTCCAAATTAAGGCCCGAAGCTTCAAATTTAGGACCGGGAGCTAAATTTTACGGAGCCGGAGCTCCAAATCAAGGCCCGGAAAATTAAGGACCCGAGCCGAAAATTACGGACCCCGTGCTCCAAATTAAGGACCTGGAGCGTAAAATTAAGGCACTGGAGCATCAATTAAGGACCAGGGGCTCAAAATTAAGGACCCGGTGCTTAAAAATCAATGACCCGAACGAGCCGAAAACTGATGACCTGGAGCTAACTTTTACGGACAAGGAGCTTTCTTAAGGACTTTGTGCTTTTCATGAAGGACCCGCCCGAACCGAGCCGAAAATTAAGGACTTGGAACTAAAGTTTAAGGACCAGGAACCTAAATTAAGGACTTTGTGCTAAAAATTAAGGCATCGGAGCATCAATTAAGACCCGGACCTCAAAATTAAGGAGCCCAAGCCGAACAATAATGACCTGGAGCTAAATTTTGAGGATTCGGGGCTCAAAATTAAGGACCAGGACCTGAAAATTAAGGCACCGGAGCATCAATTGAGAACCAGCACTCAAAATTAAGGACCCGGTGCTTAAAAATTAAGGGCCCGAGCCGAAATTAAGGACTTGGAGCTAAATTGAAAATTACGGACCCGGGACTCCAAATTAAGGACATCGAATTTAAAATTAAGGCACCGGAGCATCAATTAAGGACTCGGTCTTAAAATTAAGGACCTTGGTGGTCGATGTCTTGCCTGGCCTCTACGTGTGTGCTGCCACCGCAAAGGGCTTGGTCGTGCTGGGCGAGAGCAGTAGGATCAAGCGCTTGTAGGCTTCTTGCGCACCTGCGGCAGCCTCCAAGATTGCCCGCGCGCCGGGGCTGTGCCACAAGCGCGTGGCAGCGTACTACGTCGACCCCGATTCTTTCCCTGCGAGCAGATGCAAGACGGGATGTGCTTGTGTCTGTCCGGCTATGCGCAACGGCTGCAACTTCCCTAGCTTCCCTCGCAAGGTCTTCCAGTCGACCACGTACACCGTGCAGTCCAACTCACGTGCTGGCTTTCGATGTCGCCCACCATGCAGTCTGGGGCTTTGTCTTTTTTTACCGCACTGCCTTCTCCTCGCTTGGGGTAGATTCCCACTTCGGCGATGGCAGCGAGCCTGCGCAGCCAAGGACTCAGAACGTTCATGCACAAGCCAAACGACGCAACACGATGCAAGCTGTGGATGCTATTCCTACTAACTCTTTGCGAGTCCAGACTGTCACATGCTTTAGGAACGTCTTCTGAGCAACAGGCATGTTGGGGCGCACTCGCCCACCGAGCCTTTCGGACGCCTGCGCCCTCCATCTTCTGCCGAGGTGTCTACCAAACCAGGAGGGCGTCGAAGTGGCTCATCAAGTGGCCTGCGGCCAGCGAGTGAAGACTGATTTGCAAAGCTCCGGACAAACGCAAAAATTGACACGCTTGTCTGTTGCCCGCTGCATGCAGCTGGGCAGCCGGCCCAGCGCAGCAGCCGCGGGACTGGCTTCTGACCAGGCGCCGCAACCTCCGCGGAGTCCGTGTTCGCCGTCCCTGCCGTGTGCCGCCCCAGGCGGCGTTGAGCGCTTTCGTGGCGTGCCGCCGTTTCACACTTTCCAATGTTCTTAATTGAAGCAACAAACTCCTAACCTCGACGTACTCCACGACGGGAATTTTGCAATCCAACACAAAGTGGGTCGTTTTCCCAAAGCCATTTTCCAAAGCCCCTTCATTTTCATAATAATTAGGCTTCAGCGAGCAGCCGACGTGGGGTCATCCCACAAAACCACAAAAGTTGTCCATTTGGGCGAGTCCGCTCCTTTTCCGGACGCCCTGCGTCCTTAGATTTCGTGAATTTCCCACCCTGGCAAGCCGAGGGCGCGCCCTTTCTCTGTGACGGAGACTCGCGACGGTTCGTTTAAAGCCTACCGAATCCTTTTTTTGGAGCACACTTCGTTGTTCTTGTGTGTGAAGGAGAGTCACACAATCAAGCACGTGTAAAAATTGCCCAATCCTTCTGAATGCAGGACCACAGCTTCGTGTCACAAACTTCCTAATACACAACCCTAAACCCGACAAGGTTGAGATGTGGGTGGGTGGGTTGGGCGAGACCACTGCACGTCAGCACACGCCACAATACACGCCCTGCGTGGTGGCGTGTGTGGAACATTGAACCAACCCTAAACCCTGAACGCTAAACCCTAGACCCTAAACCCTGAATGCTAAACCCTAGACCCTAAACCCTAATCCCTGGTCCTCCGTACTCCGGCCAACGGCCCCCATAGCCCGCAGTTAGGGTTTAGGGTTTTGGTTTACGGTTTAGGGTTTAGGGCTTAGGGTACAGGCCCCAGAAATGCTAAGAGCCGGGGGCGCTCACAGGAAACGGTCGTTTGACCGGAGCTGGGAAATGAGGGCGCCGCCCGAAACACCAAAAGGCAGAGTAGTATAGGGGCCCAAGTAATTGCCAATACTATTTTGGGTGTTCCTTATCATATTTAGAGTATATTATACCCCCCAAACCCTATTCTAATTATTAAGGCCCCTATATTAGAAGCCTAAATAGCTACCAGCTACCAACACTATTCTTTAGGCTTCCTCCTTATCGTCATACTATAATATCCACCGAATCGCTGTTCTAATTGTTGGACCCTTCATATGAAGGTTTCGGAAGGTAGCCTGTGCAAGCTGACAGCAGGCTGCAAGGAGAAGCGCGCACCAATTCAACATCTTAAGGGAAAGCTGCAACTTGGCATCCTAGACATGTATATGCCGCCCCTCACACCCTGGGTATGTTGGGGCGGCATCCAACATAGAATTACTGCGATGCCTCCTTTCATGGTAGGCGATCGCAGGATTTTAAGTTGCTGCTCCTGCTGCGCCTGCAGGGCGCTGGGGAAGATGGCACGGTACAGACGGCTGTAGCTGCAGGCTTCAACGGGTGGGACATCCACCTCGTTGCCTACAATGGTGTACATGAAGAAGCTCCTTCTGTTGCTGGATGGGATGCACAAAATCCAGATCCTCGTGCGCAAAAGGCACGGCTTTTCATTGATCTTGGATCTGTGAGGTTGATGCCAACCTTGTCGATGAGGCCAGCTCTGTCGATGATTGTTAGGGTAAATTCCCCTACTGCGGCAGGACCAGCGGTTGTAGCACCACCTGCACATGCAATTGATCAAGCACTGGATTGGGCTGCGCGGCGAGACGCCCTAAACCCTAAGCCCTTCATCCCAAACCCTCAGCTTTAATCCCAAACCCTCAGCTTTAATCGCAAACCCTCAGCTTTAATCCCGAACCCTAAGCTTTAATCCCAAACCCTAGGACCCCAAATCCCAAGAATCGTCTTTGCAGGTGTTCCAGCGTCTTGCAGTCACGCAGCTCCGCTTCCTAGCCCAGGAGCCTCGGATCCATGTGAGTCTTCGGTTTAGGGTTTAGGGTTTACGGGTTAGGGTTTAGGGTTTAGGGGTTAGGGTTTAGGGTTTAGGTTCTAGGAGTTAGGGTTTAGGGTGTAGGGCTTCGGGCCTAAACCCAAAACCCAAAACCCTGAAACAGAACCCCTAAACCCTAAACGCTAAACCCTGAAACAGAACCCCTAAACCCAAAACCCTAAACCCTGAACCAGAAGCCCTGAGGCCCCAACAGAGAGCAGCCCCGAACCAAGACCCCCAGGCCTCAGTCCTAAGGCCCCAAATCCTGAAGCCTCAGAAGGCCTCACCAGGTCCCTTCTTATTTTAGGGCCCCCTTACTAAAACCGAATAGTAGGAAAAAGGTTACCCGTATTATAAAGAGGCTACATCCCCCCAGGTCCCTGAGTGGCACCCTTTTGCCCTTTTTTATTTTAGGGGTTTAGGGTTGTTTGTTTAAGGTTTAGGGTTGCTTGTTTAGGGTTTAGGGTTTTGGTTTAGGGTTTAGGGTTCAGGGATTCTTCTGTTTATTTTAGGGCCCCCTTACTAAAACCGAATAGTAGGAACAAGGGTACCCTTGCTATAAAGAGGCTACTTATGAACCAAACGCCTAAATCCCAAGCCCCCAGGCCCTGAACTCGAAGGATCAGATCCTAGGCCCCAAAGCCCCAACTCTAAGGCCTGTTTAGTGGTCAGGGTTTAAGGGTTTAGGGGTTTAGGGTTTTTTGGGGTTTAGGGCTTTAGGGGTTTAGGGGTTTAGGGCTTTGGGGGTTTAGGGGTTTAGGGCTTTGGGGGTTTAGGGGTTTAGGGTTTAGGGTTTAGCCAGGTTTCCATTCCTTCAGGTCGATGACATGACTCTCGCAACCAGTGACACCCGGGTGTGTGTGTGTGTGTGCGTGTATTTTCCGTCCTCTGTGTTGGTCTTCTGTTCTTTGCCTTGGGTTGGGGGTTGAGAAGGCGGGAAAGAAGAAGATGAAGGCGCAGAGAAAAGCACAGACAACACGAAAAGAACGAGAAAACAACGAGAAAGACACCAAGGAATAACTGAACTAAACACATAAAGCAATAGAGACACCAACAAAATGCAGAGCGAAATAAAGACGAAATGCACGAAAAGAACGAAATAAAGATTTAACACACGAAAGAAAGAACGAATGAACATCAGTAAATGTATAAAGAAATCACGGCAAACACACCACAGACGCACGGAATGAAATAGATAAATAACCAATGTACAACCAATATACAACGAAAGAACGAAAGCAGCCATGGCCCAGATTGCAATTTCACACTGCCCAAACACGAAAAATCGTGCGAAGTTTTGCCTGCGAATTGCCTATGACCCTTCTACTGTCCATCCGCTAAGTATTGTTTAGAATCCTTCTTTTGCTACTGCACCAAACCGTCCACATGCAAGCGATCATACTAAGTACTGCCTATATCCCTGTACTCGTATGCAATCCACACTGCCCATAATCCTTATGCTATTACACCAAACCATCGAGAGTCAATACCAGCACAGTCAACTGCCCTCAAGAATTCTTCGGTTTTTGGCCAGACTCCTTCAATTGGCATGATCATGGTTCGCATCCTGGCCATCATCTGAACCTATATCACTATCTCAAAGTATCAAGCAGCATATCATCTCATTCCGGTGCAATGCGAATATATGATCGTTTGCTATGCGTCAAGCACAACTCATAGTTGCTTGTATACTATTCAAGCATCGCCTAATTGTCGTTTCGTCTATGGCGGTCTGAATACTCGCTTGGTATCTTAAACCTACACTGCGTTGGAGCAGCAGGTAACGACAACTTTAAACTCAAAAACCCAAAACTCCAATCCTTGAGCCCTCCGCTCTAAACGGTTTAGGGTTTAGGGAGAGGAGTCCTGCATCCCGAAACCCTAGTTACGCTCCAAATTGGCCTTAACTCTCCTGGAGGGGAGAGAGGCAGCTTCAGTGTCCGGGGCTGGCCAGACCCCTTACGTTTGGCATGCAGGATTTGGTGCTCTCTTCGACGGATAATGCTAAACCCTAAACCCTAAACCCTAATTAAGCCCTAACCCTAAACCCTAAACCCTAAACTCTAAACCCTAATCAAGCCCTAAACCCTAAACCCTAAGCCCTGAAACATAATAACACTCCAATCGAGACTCATCCCCTTCGAAAGTCGACTCGCCAGTTTCAGAATGTACGGCGGGCTGTAGACATCGACCCTGAGCAGCAAATTTCCGTACCTGGCTCCTAGAGATGACGCCTTGGGCTTAGGGTTTAGGGTTTAGAGTTCAGGGTTAGGGGTTGAGGGTTTAGGCTAAGGTTTAGGGGTTTAGGGTTTCAAACCTATCTTGGAGAAATGCTCGGTCGGTTCCTGCTGGGGTAGGGTAGCACGCAGATTCTCTTGAGATAACTTAGGCTTTACAAGGTTTGGAGGTGTGCAAACCAAAAAATAAATACAAAAAACACATACACACATATACCAAAACGCAAGATACGAACATCACGTAATGGATGGACATCCACACTGCAGCAGGAAGAATGCAACAACATGAACAAACACACCAGCATGATAAACATATCCTAGCTCCACACCCCAGCATAATTTTGGGGCTTGCATACTGATTATTCGAAGAACAGGAGCTTGGGGGGTGTCTATCCGACTGGAACTATAATGTAAAACCTAAACGCTAGACCCTAAACCCTGAACCCTAAACCCCGAACCCTAAACCCTCAATACCACATGGCCATAGCGGTTTTTGTTTAAGTTAGACCTCTCCCTTGGCCCCTCAGAGGCCGAGAAAAGGAGTGTCGGTGTGTGGTGTATCAGCACAGGCGCCCAGGCTGCAAGGGTTTAGGGTTTAGGGTTTGGGGTTTAGGGTTTGGGGTTTACGGGTTTAGGGCTTAGGGTTTAGGGTTTTAGGGTTTAGAGTTTAGGGTTTAGGGGGTTTCGGGTTCCAGACTTTTGGCACAAGGCTTTAAGGGTCCGTGGGCTCAGGGTTGAGGGGAGTGTGGGAATGGATTCGCGGCGTCCCCTAAGCCAACACTGAAACCCTAATCCCTAATCCCTAGACCCCGACCTCCTGACTGGTGATGCTGGTGACTGCACCGGGTGGGGTAAGGCTACAATCCCCAAACTGGCCAGCTCCGTGCCGATCCACGCCTTGCTGATGGCACACTACTAGATTTTGCGGTTTAGCTTTTACCTTAACCTACCAAAACTTACTTTTTTTTATGGGATCCCTAAAAATTCCATATTAGGGTTTATAATTAGAACCTACAAAAAAAGGTAAGGTAGGGTTTAGGGTTAGGGGTCCCTGTGTGAGGGCTCCTACTGCTGCGGATTATATACGGCCCGACACGTCGTCGTAAGATCGTTCTTCCTGGCGCCCGTCTTGCAATCGGAATCTGATATACCCACAATGCATCTTGAAACCCCTCCCCCCTACTACCTATAGTCTCCAGTGCACTTCCTTTTTCAGCCTACAGTGGAGACTTTCGATTCAAGGAGAAAAAATGCTACAGCACCCTGTCGGACCTCTCCGAACCCTGCTCCCCATCAGCTTCAACATGCTTGGAAACCCTAAACCCTAAGCCCTA